>JARHVA010000393.1:5570000-5653370 GCA_037957365.1 Torreya grandis | reverse complement strand
AGGTAGTCATCTAAGAACAATATAAAACCTTTGATGAGACATATTGACTTGTTTGGTATCCCATAAAGCTGTAACACTCCTTTTTTATAAGGCTCATAATTTAAGGCCAACTTGTCTACAACTAGTTTGGGCATGACTAAAGTACTTTCCCCACTATCCACAATGAAATTATGAACTAGATTATCTCTCATAATGATGGTAAGGTATAAAAGTGGGGGATTTTCAAACTTGGTAGAGGGTTTAAACAATATGATTAGGTACATTTCTGAGGGCTACACCACCATGTTTGACTATTTGGGGACTGATATAGAGTTGGGATAATTATTCTTAGAGTAACTCTTTTTGACTAGGTATGTGTAGTACTTCCCAAAGAGATATGCTAGTATTTGTGTTCTTAAAAGATTCAATGATATTCAAATGATAGACACTAACCTTTTTTTTCATCCTAGGAGGTAATGGAGTACCTTAATATTGAATCAATGAAGATTGGGTTACCTTTCCCAAGTTCTAATTTTGAAGAGTTGTAAGACTTGTAGAGGAAACACCACTTGTATTCACACTTTGTTGCTTTGAAGGATGATTGTTTAGACTTATATCCACATCTTGAACATCTACCAAATATCTCTTCTTCAACCTTGTGTTGGATATAACTGAGGTGATTTTATTTAGGACAAATATGTCCTCCACTTTGAAGTTTGCCAATCTCACTCCTTGACTACCACACTCTCTATTTGGTTTTACTTGCATGAAGCTCTCATATTCTAATTCCATGTGAGGATTAGGACCTCATTAAAAAATCATAGTTTGACCTTAATCCTAATTGGAATTTATGAACTATCCTTGAGGATTCCATTCTTCTCCTTGAACTAGGTTATTATAGATTAGAACCATGGATCTTATGGTGGGAGTAGAATTTAGATTGTAAGCATTAGGTAACCCATGGAAATTGGGTTGACCTTGTTCCCTCCCTTGACCATTAAGTTGAGTTTTAAATATGTATGCTTGTGTAGGGTAATATTAGGGGTTTTTTTTAGCTCCAAATTTTTGATTTGGTTACCTAATTTGACCTTATATGGCCTTATGCTTTGCTTGTCAATCAATGGCATCATCTAATTTCTTTGGAGCTACTCTAGACTTATTGTTAGGATTTGAAAATGGAGCAAGAATTGGAGAATTAATAGGAATATTATGCATTGAGACTTTTGGAGGGAGCTTATTGGCTTGAACTAAGGTGGCTAGGTCAGACCAGTAGGGTTTTGCCATACCAAGTGTGGATTCTTTTACAAAGCCAAAAGTGGTTGTTTATATAGAGAAGTGTGAAGAGAGAAGGGGGGGCATAATATAAGATGATTGATAAGTGTACATGTGAGTTAAAAAAATAAATTTAGTTATGATACAATACAAATATAATTTAATTTCCATGTGTCTCACTCCTAAATAATCTCTAACCTTCCAAGTCACGTAGGGGTTATAACTTGGCTTGACACCTTGACTAGTTTCTTGAAAACTGCCCTTCTTTACATGAAAGGAGTGATAAATGGAATTTATAATACTAAATTAACCATAAAATGATCTTATTAAACTCATTATACATCTTCCATGACTTAATAAACTCCTATGTTCTTACATTCCATCATTCATGTGCACAGGTGTCTTGGAACTCTTTATTTCTCATGCCTAATTGGTCCAAGTGGCCCAAAACTCAAGTGAATATTATTAAATTAACCTATGTCCATTAATTGTCTTCAAATATGTTATTATGCCTAAAAAAAAACCATTTTAGTTTATTAAATAACTCCCAATAACTCATTTTGCTTCTTAAGCCCTCACTAGGCCTAGTTTCCTTGTAGCCCTAAAAAACCTCCTAATGTAGGGAGTTTTATAGAGTATATATTTAAAAAATTAATTCATATTATAGGACCCATTATGGCAATTACAGTTCCATGTTAAATTTCATCCCTTGAATTTGAGTGGAAGGTCCATATTTTCTACCTTTCTCTCTCTTGAATTAGGCCTCCTTGCTTAGAACCCTATTTTCTTGATCCGAACTTTTTCCACACATGTTAAATCACCCAGATAAAATGTTATTAACTTTTTATATTCTATCACAAACCACCATGTAAATTTTTAGGTTCTAATACCTTGTGTAAATATGTAAACCAAGAGATGACCTAGCCACTTAGTCTCCTTTTGAGCCTATTTGAGACTGCCTTGGAAAACAGGCCTAGTTTGACCATCTCAAAAATTTGTCATGAATATTTATTTTATTTTAATAATTCATAAGCATAATATATTACCTTATAAAATTATTGGTAATTTCCCCCTTCTTAAAACACCTAAAAAACACCAAAACATACAAAAATGGGGCATTTATGGCACTCCTTACAAGTGATAGTATGGACCAAGTACATGTGCAAAACCTCCTTGAAGTCCTAAAAAACATCCAAGAATTTTTATGATCAAAAAGTGTCATTAGATGTGATTTTGAGCTCAATTTTTTCTACCTGGTCACTAACAAGGTTTTAGGAGGGTTTAAGACTTGTTTGGGGTCTTAATGATTGTTCATAAAGAAAAAATCACCAATTGATCTCCTTCCACTTATAAAACCTTATTTAATTACCTCATCAACTATATAAAATGGCTTATCTTCACTTAAATGTGTGATCTATGGCATATGAATTTGTTCTTTGGGTGGCATGTTTAGATCTCTTGAACTTGAGAAGGGTCAAAATTGGGTTTTGGGTCTCAAAACTCATTTTTACTATTGGAAGAGGTTTATATACCTTAAAAAAAATCATCATTATAATTATACATGCCTTGGTAGTTACTATTAATCCTCTATATGAATTTGGTGCACTGGTCAAGGTACTTGGTGTTTAGGCCTGTCATCTCTTTGTTAGCCCTCAATGGAACTTGGATTGAAGATTAAAGTTTGGTGCCTCATGAAATTGTATGGAGAAATTTACTATGAATATTAACTATTTCAAGGTCCCTCCTTGCTGTTAGGAATAATTTTTTATTATTTAATACCAAATAGATCCCTTGGTCTCATAACTGCCTCTTGTCAATGGAGTAGGCAAGGTCTGAGACAAAATAGTGGGTATATCAACTACTTTTGTGAATTTTACATAAAAATGTATGCCTTGACCCACTCATGACCACCCTATTTACCAAATTACAAGGTGTGAGTATGCATATATAAGCCTCAAACATCAATTTCCCTTGCAAGTAGTTGGGCCTACTAGTGTGGCTTTAATTGACTATGTATGAATTTTGAGTTTAGTTTGGTTCATCTTATATAGTAATTTACTCTAGTATAAAAGTGAATTTATGACCTATTTTTTCAATGTAAGCTATACATTAGAGTCCTCCATAACATATAAGCTCTTCCCTTTAGGCTTAGGAACAACCTATGTCATGTAGCCTATAAGTGTTAGAGACCATCTTGAATGTGTTTATATGTTTAGACCTTACCCTCTCACATAAATAACTTTCCAAATGGTTTATGAACTTATTTGGAGTTACGATTTAGTTTCAATCATATTTCAAACACTACAAATCCTCTCTTCATCTTGGAAATGCACTAGTCTTTCATATAGGCTTGTAGGTGGCCTTTTAGGGTATTGACTCTAAATGGGAGTTTTGAAGATTGAGTTTTCTCTCTTTACATGACTATTTTAAGATATATAGATAAATAATAACTCATTACACTATATATAGGGTATATTTATTATCTCATGTCACTTTCAACATCATTATAACTTTCTCCTTTTATACATAGACTTGTATGTGGTCTCTTAGGATGATGACTACATCTAGGTTTGGAAACTAAACTCTTTTCTATTTCCATGATGTTTTGAAAGGTCCAAACTAAATGAGTATTCATTATCACTACATATCAAGGTTTGCTATATAATTTTGACATTTTCAAGCCAATTCTTACTTGATCTCATATACAGTCTATACACAATCTTGTAGATGCTTATTTTACTGTGTACTTAGTTTCTTTGACCCTCATTGGATTTTCAAGTGTCTTGGTATCTCTTAGGTTCTCTTTGATGATTAATGTCACTTGTACTCATCAACCTTGAGGTTAGGCTCTCATATTTGGATTGATTTTATGTTGGCTTTATGTGACTTGATCTATAATGAGGACCTCAAACTTAGGGTTTATAGGTCTCTACTTGACTATATAGGCTACAAAGAGCCACTTCTTTCTCTTGAAATTTTTAAACTGTCAAACCACTTCACACTCTAGTCATTATTTATCACTTATCTAAGACTAAAAAACTTATATACCTTATGACAATGCCTCCTATCAACCTCAACTCACCTAACTAGTTCATACAATCCTACATATAGTCAACACACACACACACACACACACACACACACACACACACACACATGTTCTATTTGTTGTTTAGATAATTTATTAAATTAGGAATAACTTGGTGATTAAATTAGGGAAATCAATAAAATTTGAATGCATTAAGATATATATTATTCCTCTCCATGACTCTGAGCATCTCCCATCTATTCTTATAGTTTATACAGGCTTGTATTTTGCAGAAATAGTTATGACTTCTCATTCGAGGGTTTATTATACTATCATCTTGATCTTTATTCATTTATAGTAATATAATATCATATCATAACCTTATACAATGATTTATTAATAATACTTTAGCCAAATTGATAATCAAACATGCAGTGGACTATTCAAACCTTGACCATGTTCCCAAAGAGCATCACACTTGAAGATTATGAACAAGAAACACCTATCAAAAAAATCACATGAAATATATGAAATTGAGGGATATTCAATGAGTGATGAAGTATTAAACACCTATGAGAGTTACCAATATGAAAAGGAAACATAAACTTGTAACAAGATCCACTAGAACAACTTATACATCAAGACATTCTTCCTCCTAGTGAAGGTACTTCATGGAGATGTGTTGGATGATTAAACCATCATGAAAGGGATATACATGAAATTTTAAAACCACCCTAAAAACCATTATTCTCCATTTATTTATAAAGTGGAGAAATAGATTCAAGAACAAACCCATTTTGAATGACTAGGCCATAGTGACTGTTGTCACTCTTAGAAAGTATTAATAAATAAGAAGCCATAAATATAAAAAAAAATTCCAATAATTTAAATCTTACTAGGACCCCTAAAAATTTCCAAAGTTTCATATCCTAACTCTTTCTCTCTTGGTCATACCATTTAGTTCAAATTTGCCTTCCTAAGCTTGTAAAGGCAACGATGGAAGATAAAAGGTGTCTGAAGTGTTAGTTCAAATTAAAACTTGGTAAAAAGTTGTAAAATGATCTAAGGGAGACCAAGGGACACTTAATCATTTAAAACTAAAACATAATTTTTCAAGGCCATATAAGTGCTTGTAAAGTGTCTTTTTTCTAAGATTAGGCATTGAAATGTAGATTTTATCAGATTCTAACTACCTTTGAACATTCTATGACTAGTCTCTAACATTAGTGACATTTGGAATCTTCTTTAAACATTTTATTCTTGGAAAGGTACATCCAACTCTTCCACATGGGCCACAAGGTGGCAAAAATGTGATTTTTAGCATATGAGACTCAAATAAAAAGTTAGAGCATTATGTTATGACATTAATGACATAAAATGACCTTAGAATATATTAAACCTTTGAATATGTTTGACCATACAAGACATTGTACTTGACCCATTGGACTAGACAAGTGGACATGAGACCAAACTTTAAGCAATTATAGACAAGAACAAATATGACCATTTGGATCCATTAAAGACTACTTGATACCATAAAAATACCATGGCAAACATTTTACAACCCCATGAGGTTTCAACCTAGAGGGGGTGCTAATTTTGAATTGGGGTCAAAATTTGGTCAAAAATTGGCAATGGATGAAGAATGACCTATGGTTCAATAATGAGATCTTTGTAAATGGGTTAAATAGAGACTTGATGTGTGTTTAGGATGGTAACTATGATACATCTAGTTTTTATTACAAAACCTTTCTGAGATAATGAGCTACCATATTTGGAAGGAAATGGGGAAGGGCCTAGAATGGTAATCATTGGGTGTTTTGAACCTTGGTTGCTAATGTAGGCTAAAGGAAGAGGGCCTAGAATGGTAATCCTTAGGTGTTTTAGAGATTGGTTACTAATGCAAGCCAAAGGATGACCTAGAATGGTTATTCTTGGGCATTATAGAGCTTGGTTACTAATTAAGGTTGAAGGATGAGGGTTTAGAATGGTAATCCTTAGGCATTGTAGAGATTGGTTGCTAATGCAGGCCAAAAGAGGAGGGCTTAGAATGGTAATCCTTGGATGTTGTATAGATTGTTCCCTAATTTATTTCAAAGTATGAGGACTTAGAATGGTAATCCTTGGGAATTATAGAGCTTGGATACTAATGTAGTATAAAGGAGGATTAGTGGCATAAGTAGGGGATCAAGTACTATTATCAGATAAATTATCCCCAAAAGAGCAAACTTTGTACTTTAATTATCCCAAAGAAGGGTGATCTTGACATATGATAATATAAATGTATGGGTTTGGAAATTAGCCCAAAGAGGGTGGTCTTGGTCTATGAAAAATGGTCTTAAACTTTGTATTGGTTATGGACTACACTTGGTCTAGTTATAGGTCAAATTTGGTTTGATTGGCATGGTCTAAAAGGGGTGAAAAATGACCCTAATTGGATTAGAATGTGGGTACAAAAATAAACCCTAACTTGGCATGATTTTTTGAGTTGGTTTAAATACTTGATGTTTGGAAATGTGGTCAATTTGGACATGGAAACAAATTTGGTCTTAGCAAAGTGAAATTAGTCTTGAAAATAAACATGGGCTAAGAATTTAAAAATAAACTTGATCGATGCATGTGAAATAGGTCTTGACACAAACAAACTTGGGTTAGGTATTTGAATACAAACTTGATTGAGGCATACAAAATAGATCTTAACACATAACTTAGGCTAGGTAGTTGCAAATAAACTTTCAGGTCTAAAAATGTCGATTTAAAACAAATGATACATTTGGCCTAAGGCAAAGGTCTTTAAAAATCAAATTAAAAATTCATCCAATTTTCACAATCTAAAGACATAAAGGTGAACCACTCAAGCCAAAGTTGTATACAAGACTCAAGCGTAAACCAATTATTTTAGATCTGAATTTTGAAAGATAGATTTGGAATGAGATTTTGAAATATTTGGATTTTTGAATGAATAATGGCCTAGACTAAAATGAACAACATAACCACATTTTTTGAAAATAATGGTATGAAAATTTTTATAACTTGGTTTCAAACAAGACAAGTGTTTTGGAATAATTTTGTCAATGTAAAAATACTTTGTTAAACAAGTGGTATAAACAAAATTTGGAAAAATCCAAGGCAAATGTTTGAAACAAATTTGGTAGTATAATTAATCTCCCTAAAACAAGTGATAAACAAGAGTTTTGGAATAAAAATCCAAGTCAAATGTTTGAAATAAATTGGTAGCATAATGAGGTTCCTTCAAACAAGTGGTATAACAAAGGTTTTGGTATAAAATCTAAGGTAAACATTTGAATCAAAAATGGCAGTGTAATGATGCTACTTCAAATGAGTTGTATAATAATGGTTTTGGAATAAAATACAAGGAAACTATTTGAGACAAAATGATCAACATAACACCTCTTGGTTAAAATTAGTGTGTAACATGTGAAGGTTTAGACTCATTTTGACTTTGGAATACAAAAAATTGATTTTAGACCCAAACACACATGCTAATAAAATAAAATTAAAAAACATTAACTGTGTATCCTATCCCTAAAACTTACAAGGTGTACGTAGCTCTTGTCAAAATTTCCACCAATATAACAATGTTAAAAAATAATTAAGTGTTCATCCAAAAATTTAAAGAGTGCATGTAGGTATATTTTTTAAGCCCCCCTCTATCTCTCAAGTATTAGTATGTGGCATAAACTTAGAGTGCAAAGCACTCAATATTTAGCAATATATTCAATGTAAAAGTGGGGTTGACTAAAATATATAAGTTTTGAAATGATCTAAATGGTCCCAAGTGCGGCTAACATAAGGGAACATCACATCAATTAGATTCAAACTTGTAACTTGCTATGTAAAGGTCTTATCCTTTGCATAATGAATTCAATCATGTATTTATTAGTGAGTTTAGCATGAACCAATCCAAGTTTTCATTAGGATTGGTAGGCTAACCACTCAACCACTATTCAATCCTAGTATCACGTGCCCAATTTATATACACCACCATAAAATGGGGTTGGTACAATGCTTGGAGATGAAACACCAGGTCAATGTACCCATAAAAACTTATGAGGAGGTGATGAACTCCCACCCACAAGCCAAAGTTGAAAAATAAACAAATGAAAATTGGAAAAAAATTAGAGGTTATTTTTGGGTCACCCAAGTCACTCGAAGCTTGGGGAGAACATACACAACATTTATTTCATTATAGGCTAAATAAACAAATCAATAAGTAAGGTGATTTTGATTATCTGAGTTCCCTATAGGGGATGAGGGAGAGCATACATACAAAGTTTTATTTACCACAAAAAAATTAATCTAAGAACTTTGAAACTAACTAACTAACAAAAATAAAAATCTCTTAAGAGCTCTACTCTAAAGTGAATGGTCATTTTAAAATCACCAAACAAGATGTGAATGAAGTTTTGACCCCTTGGCCTTGTTTTCTCTTGTAAAATTGAAATGTGAAAAATAAGTTATGTTAGGTCAATTTTAATCATTAAAACAAAAGTGTGTATGAAAATTTAGAAGTGTTTAAGCTTCCTCATATCCACTTAGGTTCCTAAAAAAATGTTAGGGGGTTCTCTTGTCTTTATGCAAAAAATCCAATTAACAAACAATTTTT
This sequence comes from Torreya grandis, assembly GCA_037957365.1. Classification (NCBI taxonomy): domain Eukaryota; kingdom Viridiplantae; phylum Streptophyta; class Pinopsida; order Cupressales; family Taxaceae; genus Torreya; species Torreya grandis. The sequence continues at coordinate 5,644,464 of JARHVA010000393.1, read as the reverse complement.
CATTTTCAACTCTTGAGTTTATGTTTACACAAAGTGAAGCTATCGATTCTAAAATAGAGCAAAGTCACTAATTCCACTGAAGTCACTGATTTCCTATGGAGTAGACATACATAAATAAGTATATGGTGAAGTTACCATTAGATATGATCAAATTCACTACTTATAGATTAAAATTAAGGTGAAGTCACTGAAATCACTTGAAAATATACCTGGAAAATATACCGATATGTAAGGTAAAAGTTGCTTTCATTTGTCAATGTCATTGTTTACACATAATGCTTAAACATAGGTTAGTGTCACCAATTTCACCATAGAGTAATGCCACCATTTCTAATGAAGTTATCGATGTGAAGTCAGTGATTTATGCAAAATAAATGATCATAAATAGAGGATAGAATAGGCAAAGATGCCATTACATAAGGCAAAGTCACCCATTATTGACTAAATAAAATGATAAAAATCTCAAGCACAAAACTCCAAACTTGAAGATTAGAGTGATATTTTTATGAATTTTAAAGGTTCCACATCACTCATCTGGTCCATACAAGATGAATGGTCCTATTGTATGTGCCATTATGTATCTTTAGGAATCTAAAGAGCACATAAATGTCATTAGTTCCTTATTGGTGAATCTCAACAAAATTCAAGTATAAAAATACAATGAAACTAAACCACTCTTGTATAAGTACTAGGGGGATCATAACATAATGAACAAAATTATAAATAAGAGATAAAAACATATAACATTGTTACCTCCTTTGTCAAAATTAGTGTTCACTTATTGGCATAAATATGTTCTTTCTCGGCTTATGGCATTATAGACTTTGATAAATGCATTATCCATCTTGGAAACATTTTTCTAAGGCCACATGTGGCTTTGCTTTGCTTGGCTTGGCTTGGTGTGAAGCTTTTTGATATTAATTTGTCATTATAACATTATTTTTATGGCTTATTAAAGGAATTCCTATAGAAAAACCTTACACACAAAATCTTGTTTGGGTAGAGTGATGGAATTTGTATTTACATGCCTCAAAACTAAATCTAATACTAGGGATGTTAGGTTTAGTTTTAACTTTTGTTGAGTCTAAAATAACCTAGGTTGGGTCAAAGCACTTATAAAGGCTTGTCAACTCATTTTAGATATTTATGATCCATGACAACTCATATAAGATATATATGAGGTTGTGACTCACCTTTTATTGGAAGTATAATAATTAATAAAACAAATTACCAATTCCCTTGACTTTGACCTCATCTTTATTGAAAATTTTATTTTTTAGAAAATGTAATTCCCTAACTCAACTTGGAATTTTTACTTGAGCAAGATAATTGAATTTTGATTTTTAATTAATATTGTTTGGGTTTTTTAGCATTCAAAAATTGTTTTAAATTTTTTGCATTAATATATTAACATGCCAAGAATGTCAATTTTCTAGGTCAAATTTTACTAGGGTTTAATCCAAGCTAGGTTATTAGTGCATACAGGGTAATATCCCAAATAAGTAAGCCTTAACATGCTTTTGGGTAATAAATCCCATGAATGGATGAATTCGGAAATACAAGGTTATTTCTAGGCTCAAATTACATCATTTCTTAGAAATTAATTTGAATCCTAGTTTAGATAAGAAAGTGGCAAAAAATGAGTGTCTGCAGTAGTTATCCCATTGTTCATTGTTAAATGCTTGTTTTTATTCTACATTAAATTCTTGAATAGTTTAGGATATTTTTCATAACATCTAGTATCAGAGTCAAGGTTTTTCTATGCAAGTGGGAGCTAAAATATTGACAAAAGGAGAAACCAAGTTAGAGAAGTTTGATGGCTAATTTATATCTTTATGTAATCCTCTTATTCACAATGGTATGCACATGACTAGATATTTCTCAAGTAATGGGAGTTTTTGGCTGGTTCATGTGAATATTAATGATGGTATATGATGGAGGTGTATAGATTCTTTTATATTGACTTCAAGTGGGAGAATGTTGGGAGTGAAGTCACTATTCATAATCACTATTTATGGTCACTATTCATTGTGATGAGTTGGCAGTGACTAGGCATGTTGAGGTAGTATATACATGATGTGGCAGGCCCATGAAAGATGGTATGGTCTATGGAGGATATTTTATGTTGTAAAGTTGATGTGAAAGAATATGGGGCACATTTTTTTGGGGCTCCCTGCATGTTAGTGTTTGGCTAAAGTCATAAAGGTGATTGAGCACCTTTTAACTTTTGTGTACAAGTGGAAGACAATAACTACTATTCTTGATTATCCATTCATGTTAAGTTGGGTGCCATGTCTTGATCGAACATATAGGTGGTTAATATTTTATAAAGTAGATGTTGTACTTTATTGATGTTTGCATATGTAAACAAACACTACACTATGCATACTATTGATGCATGATGGAGTATGGAACCATTTTTGGACTCTCTCCTTAGTTTCTCTCTTCTATATTATTCTCTCATATAATTTTATAATGGAAGATAATATTTTGCATTATAAATATATTTGTATGAATCTCTAAAACAAAGCAAGTCTTTGTGAGCTTGAAGGTAGATAAGAAAACTTTATTTGTAAGCATTCCTTGGTAAGTTGTTCTTAGAGACTTATTGGAGAAATTATTTGTAGGTAAGAAGCAAAGATCAAGAAAGATAAGATCCTTCAAATAAAGCTACTTCTTTGAAGAGAGCCGTTCTTGGGAGATATGCTAAGAGCATTGCATGCAAGCTTGCATGGTGGTTGTAAGCTAGAATCAAGAAGGCCAAGTAAAGGAAGGAGAATTAATTATAAAAAGAGAAAGAATTTTTTGTAGAGTGAATAGAAGTTTAAATCTATCATTACCTTGTGGTTCTCTCTTGATGTAATTTTGTAAATTTTCCACATATATCTTGTGTTATCTAGTTATTTATTGTTTATTCTTTTGTATATTTATTCTTTTGTATTGTTTACTTGCATAGTTTTGGATATTTTCCTAATAACCACATGCATTAAGATTTTAGTAAATGTGTATCTTTAACCTATATATGTACCTTTCCTATTGATTTTTTGGCTCATGCTTAATGAGAGTGTTAAATGTTCTTGTTCATAACTTTCCTTGTATGAGACTTTTTTATTTTAGGTTATGAGATTTCAATCTATAAGGTCTTAATAAATAATTCATTATTCAGTTGATCATGGTGAAATATTACATGCTATCATATCCATTCTGATAGTCATTTGTTATTTATATCTTTGTGAGATCCTTACATTACATTCTTGTTATTTTCATTGATTTTACATTTCAAGGGTTTGGTCAGGTTTATATAAAACTCATGAAAATATAACCACTGGAGTCTTTAGATAAAAAATGGATAGTGCCATTAGATTCAAAGGGTGTTAAAACCCTAAGGTTGGTTGTAAACATGACCTAGTTTTTTTACAATCATTATTGGTGATTTTTAGAGGGTTTCAGGTATTTTTATTCATTTTCAAACATATCCTTACTACCATAGGATTCAATTAGAAAACACATTTTGAGGTTTTTGGGTTTTCTAAAAAAATTAGTGGGTTCTTATTGCTTTTATGAGAAGATGAATTATTTCTTATAGATCTGAGGGTGCAGGTTTTTTGCCCTTCTGGGTTATTCCAACAAAATTTTGAACACTTATTTTTTCAAAACCTTTCTATCATCATCCTTCATTTATGTATACATGTTCTCTCTTCCTTTGCACCCAATTGGGCCTAACCACCTAACCTTCTACCACACACCGATGCAGTTTCCCAACCTTCACACTTTCATGAGCTAACTAGCTGACTTTACCTCATGTGATGACATGGCCACCCCTGCATACACGTCTATGTAGATTCATAGACCTACACCTATATGGACCATCAAAATTTATGCACACACATGATACAAACATCTATTCTCTTGAATTTCACATGGGTCATCTAGCTATCTAGACCTTACATGAACATGTAACATGCACTCTTATGCCTACTCCTACATTGATCATTTGGTCATTCTAACCACACACACACCAAAAGGCCTTATCCCCTTGGTCATATGGGAAATTATCCCTTGGTCATGCCTAACCTAAATGGGCTTAACTTTTCCTTGGAATTTTTTTTCCAACTATTTACACACCCAAAATTTTCTCAAATTAGTGCATCTTATTTTTTCTACCACTATTTCCACCCATTTTTTATGCAAGCTCAAATCTTAAAAAGGCTATAAATTTTGATTGGTAACTCCTTTTTAGTACCATTTTATTTAAAAGTGCCTTTTTTGTGCTCTATGTATTGGTGGCATTTTTGGGCCTTCTATAGCTACCTTTTTTTTTTATATTGTACCTCTTGGATGTATTATTAGTAGAGTCTAACGTCCCTCTAGTTATTTTATACATATACACATATTGCTCAAGATGTATTCTCAATTGTGTTTGATGTCTATATGAGCGTGCTTATATTTAAACCTTTAGGGAGGTCACTACTAAAAATTATAAGTAGGTATTGTGTGGTCTTATGCATTCTTCAGTGTTTATTCTACACATTCTTATTTTTTATCTTATGTTGATTCTTGTACCTACTTCTCATTTGGATGCATTATTGGTTGTGATCAATGTCCTCTTCATGATCATGAATTTTTCTTGTAACTAGGGGGTCATAGTAGTTTTTTAATTTAGTATTTCACTTATTTAGTGTCTTATCTTAGTCATGTTAACTTCACTTGAGAGATACCTGCAAGGAAAATTTAATTCTACGCCAATGTTTCTTCTTAGAAAGACCAATTGTGCTTCTTGGTGTGAGTATATGAAACACTTTCTCACAAAAAAGAATCATAATACATTCTTATATGGATATATTCTTACCCTTACTAATCATTTTAGTATATTAAGTGGGATAACTCTTGTGACAAGGTTCGTAGTACCTTGTTGTTGCACATTTCATGGAATATACATCACCATGTGCAGTTCTCCATGTGTCCCAACACTATTTGGAACATCTTTCAATATATTTTATAGATCCTATTAATATTTATATCACTCCTACTCCTTTTCCTATCATCTCTTCTAAGACTATTATACTCTCTCCTCCTACTCCTAATTCTTGTGATGACACATCTATGGTGGATAGTGCTCTTCCTTCTATCAAGCCACCACTATAGGAAAAGATTCTACCCAACCTCATCCATCCCACTGTAGATTATAATTCCATTCATGTGCATGATTTTGTTATTTTAGATCCATCATAGACTAATAATTTGGGGGAATCTATTATTTTTAGTGAGATTGTACCTTATGAGAGCATTGACAAATCTTTTCTTCCTATGGATATTTAATATGCAGATCAATTTGCTTCATCTATAGTATCTTATTAAACTTTGAGGGTTATTTAGCCCTACTCTCAAATTCACATGGACATTACTTCAATAAATGCTCCATGCCATTCTTATTTATTGAACTCACCTATACATGATGACAATTATGATCTTGAGTACATCTCTGAGATCAATTACTCTTAATCTAACATAGATGACTATAGTAGTGATAGGGACATAGCTCAACCATCTTCTTGTCACCTTCTAGATATTAAGGAGTTATTTCCTATTAAACCTACCTTTGGTCCACTTCTAGCATTACATGGTATAGGTATATTTATTCATGACTCACCAAACATTAGGCAATCTATTCCAAATGTACATAGCATTTTATAGTCTATTTTAGCCTCTGCTTCCATTACACCATCATTGCATAGAGTAGTTATCCCTCCTACTATGCATGAAGAGTGCACTTCCTTGTTTGGAGTTATATTAGGTACTTGGTGTACCCATTCACTATTCTAAGGTTATCCACTCTTCATTTCACCTTCTTCTGACATATTTACTTTAGTCGTATTACATTTAGTTCTTGTGTATTATCTTACTAGACATATGCCACACTTATGTTTTAGACCCTAATCAGAGTGTTTTGTATTGTTACCTCCTTCATCTTCTATTGTGGATTGGGAAGACTTCCAATACACCTTTTTTGTTCTTATTTTAGCAAAGGGAAGGAACATTATTCGATGTGAATGGAGATTCATCAATCTTCAGGTAGAGGATCTCATTAGTGACATTCATTATTCTACAAGCTCTACTATAGGTAGATTCAACATATTCTATAGGGGATTCTTTGTTATCCTCCCTGTGTGCTCAATTGATCTCACTTGTGGATGCATTCTTGGATGTGCCTGACACTATTAGAGTATGCACAATTTCTCACTTTACTACCTTTGGGAGAGGATTTTTATTCTTATGATTTTTCTCCTTTTATCTGCTTAATGAGAGTTGCATTATGCTTGTGTACCTCATTAAGCCTCATTTCTAGGACCCAATTCTTATACCCACCTAAGTTATGATTAAGGGGTGGTGTTGGTATAGGATTTTTATCACTATGTAGTTTTACCTACATGATTTTATTTATCTTTATTAGGTTTATTCTAGGTCATTATTGAAATATAATCCCACATGCAAGAGGATATTGGGACATGTCTATCTTTCAACTATATATGTACCTTTCCTATTGATTTTTTGGCTAATGCTTGATGAGAGAATGATAAATTTTCTTGTTCACAATTTTCCTTATGTGAGATGTTTTTCTTAGGTTATAATATTTCACTCTACATGTTCTTAATGAATTCTTCATTTTTCAGTTGATCATGGTGCACTCTGACAAATTTGAATTGGTAGACATTTCTAGTGATTTGTGCTTTGAGTAATTTTACAAAGGGGTACCTCTATTGAGAAAAAAATTAGAGTTATTATAAATTTAGGAGTCCATTTCACCTTTTGATTATTAGGTTTTTTATTCTTCTCAGAAGCTTTTATCCTCTTATTTTGATCTTGGGTGAATATTGCATACAAAAGGCTATTCATATCCTAAACACTTTCCTCATAATCATTGCCTTCAGGTTCATATTCAAAATAACCCATAGTGAAGTCACCATTAGTTTCCTAAATTTTAGGATTAGAGGTTCCCAAAACAAATTCTTTAGGTGATTCTCAAATAGTGTAAAGTTGCAACATTCTAGCCATTTTTGGATAATTTGAACCATCGTGATCATTGGTGGCATGAAAAATACATGCATAGTGAACGTCATCAGGGTTTGATTTGATAGCAAGTTGAGGAGTTGGAGGAATAAATATAGGATGAACATTTACATGATATGGAATGAAGGGTCTCCTAGGCATATATTTATATGGAGTATTCTAGGATTGAGGAATTTGTTTCTTCAAAGCCAAGATATCATCTGCCAATTTTTGCATCATCGAGTATATTAAATTATGCTGTTTGTTTTTGAAGTCATATTTATTTATTTATTTTCCTAGCCATGATAATGTAATATAAAACCTTAGTGGCTTGGTTTTGTGTAAATTCCAATGTTTCAAGGTGATTCCACCATAGTAAGAAACTTACCTTAGGTACCTATGCATTTAAAAAGAAACATTTTTGATTTTCCACTGTAGGCATTGTAGTAGTTAGGATCTATGTACTAGCTTGTTGAATAGATATATGAAATACATCATACATTCATGGTATTATTTATTATTTGAGGTAATTGTGCCAAAATAGAGTGTTCATATTTATTAGGTTTAAACCTTTATTCAAATCTTTATCTCATTGTTTTTCAGTCTAGGATGGAAGCAATGAGTAAATGGTGAAACCATTTGGTACCTCCTTCGACCAATGTTTCCACAAATAAATTAATTGAAACATATTCATGTAAAAAACCAAGGATACCACAAGTGGATAATAAATATTTTATGTGTTCATCTAGGTGTTTTCTACCATCACCAATAAACTTAGGGAAATTCTTTCTTAAACCTTTTGGCAACTCATGAATTTGAACATCTAAATCCAACAAGCCTATATGAGCACCTCAAGGTATTAAAAAAAAACCATGTTATTTAAATTTATTACCATTAAAAAAAGTACATATATTATTGATAAAGTCCTATTATAGGCTATACCTTCTTTATCCATTCAGGTGAATTTCTGAAATTAAATTGTTCTTGCAAATCAAAAAATGAATCAAAAATTCCCTTTATTGTTATGGACCTTGTGTGCCTTCAATAAAATAAGATGATAAAAAATATCAAGGTGATAATTATTCTTAAAATAATTATTACAATTATTATTTTATCAAAATCAACATGTTGTTCTTCTTTGTCTAACATAGTTATGATTCTTTAAAAGTGGGAATTATCCACCCTATTGTCTGAGGCAAACTATCATAAATCCAAAGAAATATTTACTTGTAAAACTTATATTCAATTGAGGTTTTTTTGGATATCTAGGTTATGATTTATATATATATTCATACAAATGACAACTAAAATATCATAGGTTGCACAAAAATCACAGAATGAGCTCCACGATGGGCATGAAAAACTATTAGTGAAATATTTGGTACTTTGTGACAAATCTAAATTTCACAATAGTATAGGAGATAAAAATTATATCCTATATTATTAGGGGAGGTTCCCTTTGTTTAAATCATTATAAAATAATCTATTTATATATAATATTTACAAATTATATGGGGGATTTGTAGTGGTAACATTCAATTGAAAATAAAAATGGAAAGAAAGAAGGCACAAAGTCACAAGTAGATAAAAAAACACATATTTCATCTACTTTCATAACATGAAAAATATAAAATAATTAGATACTTTAGTTTATAAAAAACAATTAGTGATTGGAACAATGAGTTATGCATTAACATAAGAAAAATACATACCCATTAAATAAACCAAGACACAAAGTTCTAGCATTTCCTTGGTTCATGGACAAAATAATGAGCACAAAGTTTTCTTCTTCTTCCTCTTCAATATTAATCAATTATGGACATAAAAAATCCCATTGACAATAACCATTTATTATATATATAACCAAAGGGAATGGGCTAACCCTTTACATTCCAAAGTGACACTTTGTATTCTATTTTTCATCTTATTCAATTATTTTACAATTTTGATTTTATATAAATGAAAATAATGATTTGAGGTGATTCCCAACACGAACGGGATACAATAAGTTTTCTATTTTACAATTAGTGATTATAAAAAAAATATAAAAGAGTTATATTGACCTTACTTGGAAATTTTCTATGGGACAAAAGTAGTTTTGGATGGATTGGTATAACTTGAATCTTTCTTGGCTTGTTCTTATCTTATGTAGCATTGAATATCTATAATATTTTTACCACCTCAAGAGATTAATTTATTTTAGGAACTACCATGTGTTGGAAACATGTGAACCATCTCTGGGAAATAAATTTTAGGGTGCTTGAGACCCTAGAAAATTCTACCAATTGAGTATTCATCTCTTCTATAGAAATGTGGATTTCAATTAATATTGTCATTGAACCTTTGTTAAATTTTATCTCATTGATAAGATATTATTTTACCACTTTATGGAATTGGGATTTCAATTCATCCACAATATGTGTAGTGATCCCATCATATTTATATAATTCACAATGAATTTCATATGAATTTAGCTTGTGTTTTTCTTTGCCCATGTCTCTATTTTATTTCAGGTCATCAATGGATCAATTCAAAACTTCCATTATTTGGATGATAAACTCTACCCATTTGTAGGAAGTGTCATATTCTTCATAATACTCCACATTCCACCATAAATTTATCCTCAATTATAATCATCTCCTTTACATCCCCAATCACTTTTTCCCATACTTTCAAATTAACATTATAGGATTTGATTTGTTTATGAATGTTTGATATTTCTTGGTCAATTGAATCATAGAACTTCATGAATTCTTAAATATAATTCATTATATTAATAATAAATTCATCCACCCATGCCTCCAAAGTTTTACCATAAGAATTATGCTTATAATAGTAGAAATAGCTTATTTGCTTTTTCCTAGCAATTGTGTTGGACCATCAACCTGTGAAGCTATAGGAATATCAATGGGATTGAGAAAATAATTGACATATCATAAAAATTTCTTGAAATTTTATCTAACCTTATATTGATTTAATTCATCTTGATATGACCTTTTTATTATTCTTTTAGTGATCTCTCAAAAGTTATGAACATCATTTTCCTATGTCTCTTCTCTGAGTGATATCCTCTTAAGAGTATAGTCAATCTCTATCATTTTTTATATATTTTTTTTAACATTGGGCTCAATGATATCCATGAAATATTAACTTGAGGTATAATATACCAACCTATAGATGTTTTTTTCTTTCTTTGATGAAAGGATATTTATAAGGTCTACTACAACATCAAAATCTATCATTTATTCCTCAAAGACCTTTTTCATTTTCTTCAACATTAGTTGTACCCATTAAAATGAAAGATCACTAAAAGAAACCATTTTAAATTTAGAGGAAGAGGTAGTGGGATGATTTAGAGGAGTCATTTCAAGAGGAGGAGGTATTTTTGTAGATCTAGATAATGTGGAACTTCTACTTCAATCTCCTTTTGTGATACTTGTTGGACTACTCTCTAAATGGAGGCCAAGTATTTGTGTGTAGTATTGGGGATGATAAAGTTAGGATCACCAAGGGATTCTATTGAAGAATCTAACTTTATTTATTTATTAGATTGATTATTTTTCCCTACTACTAGACTTTCTTAGCATGGCTTTCCTAACTATCTCCTTGGATCAAGATCTTTGTCTACACCATATTTAGAACTAGATGAGATAGATGTTTCAATTACCACATTGGTGTTACTTCTTCTAGAATTAGGTGGGGGATATTTATTTAGGGGAGATGAAGCATTTCATCCATTTTAACCACATAATACCTATGTTGTTTTCTTGTCTAACCATTTATTTGTATGAGCCAGTATTCTTTATGTTATCCATTATAGATCAACAAGTTCTCTGATTGATGAATTTATAGTTGGCAAGGGTGAAACAATAATTATATTCAAGATCAATGAGGTCCATATTATCATAAATCATACCTTCTAAGAAATTCTCTTATTTTCTCAATATTAATTCAACTCCAATCCCTTTGAATTTTTTTAAATTCATCCTCATAATTATCATATTAGTCTTCTAGATGAGTTTTGTGTTCATAGTTAGGTCCTAATCCAAATGGATTCCCTACTACCATAGTACCAAAGGATAAAATTAGAGATGACCAATTCAATGTCTTGTGCATTAACCACCATTTTATAATAACTATCCCAATGTAATGGGGAATGAAACACCTAGTATGTCTTTCCCTCTATAGTGCTTGTGAACTAATGTCAGTTGTCAGTATAGTTATATGAAAACAATTTTATCACTTACCAACCTTAGGAGCCTCATAGGGTGTCCTTAATATCTTCAAACTTTTATATATATGAATTTTTCAAATTAGATGTAATAGCTACCATATTGGTGGATCTAATTTATTACTTCAATTAATATCTACATTCCCCAATCCTCGTTAAGGCACTTCACTACTCTCCTTGTGAATGCATTATTGATTATCATATAGTGTTTATTAATTTATCATAATGTGAGTTGATGGAATCAATGATGGTGTGATGACCCCATGCTAGGAAAGTCTTGGATATACCCTTTGTGAAGATAATGAGTACACTATATAGGATGTCATGAAAAACTATTTTAAGGCATGAAAATTTAGTAACTAATCATGAAAATCATCATTGATAAGCTCACCCTAGTCTATGAACTAATTCCCATGACAAATTATGTTCATTGGTAGGAACATATAGTGGTGAATATATTTGTTCCCTATTATCCACTTCAATAGGCTAATTATATCTAAAAGTTATTTATTGAAATCTACCCTAAATAGGTTTTTGGGGACTTTGGTGGGTATTTCTCTCTTTTATTTCAACCAATAATGGTTTATTATGGTTAAACATTTAGTAAGATCTTTGTTCCAATGTTCCTCTACTTGTTTGACACTAATATTGACACATTCATCATGAAGTGAGATTCTCATTATCATTCCCATAGATACTTCATCTACCTTAGCTCTCCAAACTTCATATTAATTTATCTTATTTGAGGATCATAGTGTTTTTCACAAGAAAATACCAATTATGATAATTGTACTAAGGTGGGAAAGGAATCTAATTATGGTAATCCAATTTCTAAGAGGTGTTCAATGAGAAACATTGGACTTTTAATATTCAATCTTTTATGGAAATATTCCAAATCTAAATTCCCAATCTAGGAATCAAAAATCTTCAAGATGTCACAATATATAACCAACAATGGTTCACACCACATGTATTTGTACTTCATCCTACTAATATTTAGGTTTACGAAGGTTGTTTATCAAGGAAGAGCAAAGATGTCTAGCAGATCCAATGGTAAGAACTATTGAATTAGTTAGAAAGAATGTAGATTGGTGAACATATGGCATTTTAGGTTACCATGAAAAAGATTTGAGAATGAGATTCTAGATATGGAAAAAAATTTACAATGTGGGAAGAAGAACCCAATAATAATGTGAAAATGATCTAGAAAGTTTTCATGGGGATCAAGGGAAAAACTAATGAGGCTACACCAAGGAGAGGAACTTAAAGGAGTTTTAATTTCTCTAGAGCATAATTCACAAGTTTGAAATTAGAAAATGAGCCTTAACCTCAATATATATCTTTCCTTGGAAAAGTGTCATGCGGTGGGTTGCATGGCCAAGTTCACACGTGCACATTGTGGGGGATATTAGGGCCATCCACCACATGCTCATGACATGTATAGGCACAAAGTCATAGATACATAGGTAGATATTATAGACACCCAATTTTAGCCACAACTAGCTCTCGACTAAACTTTAGACTGATTTATACCAAACATTGAAAATTAAGCTTAAGATTCACTTAACATCCCAATTTTGTCCATGCATCATTCATAAATGATCAGAATCATGTTGAGGCATCAAAAATTCATCTTCAATCACCTTGTGACTTAAAAATTGGTATTTTGGCCTATAGACCCATTAAGTGGGGCACTTGAACAATTATCAAAAGAGCTAAAATTCTAATCAAAATGAATAATCTAATTAAACAATATTAAATGCTTAGTTAAATTATCCATTTGTAACTAATGAATATCTAAAAATTAAAATTCCAAAAATCAAAATACCAAGCCTTTTCATCATTGCCTTTATGAGTTGTCAGTGTCTTCCAAAATATCTCAAAATATCTAATTTAAGAGCTATGCCTAGTAATTGAAAATCATAATTACATGAAAACTTTTAACTCAACTAGAGTTAGCCTCAATTGACCTAGGGTTAGTTTGAACCCATTCAATTTCTAATCTCAAATTTAACTCACCTTGGGTGAGAGTTAACTTTTGAGGATATTAATACAAGGCCATACCCATTGAATCTAAGATTTGATAGTGTAGGGTTATTATGCAAGATTTATTCCATAAGCTTCATGAAAGTAGTGTTACAATTCCAAATTCATAAGCCAAGCAGCCAAGCCAAAGTGCCAAGGAGAGAAGGAGCAAATAAAGCTTCATTTTTAAAGACCTATTGGTGTACAAACTGAGCAAGCCACTTCAAAAATCCATTTGGAGATCCAAAGAAGGTAAAATAATGGTTTCTTTTGTGTTCTAGTTATGTTTTAATTTGTATTCTTATTACCTATACTCTCCCTGGTGTCTAAGTTATAAGTTTCAAGTTTTTAGTGTGTTATTTTTATTGTGTTTCATTGGACTAACACAAGACTAACATCCCCTCTATGTATTCCATGTTCACATTATGGCATGCTCAGGAGGACCTGTATGCCACAAAGTTGTTCTCAAGTAATTTTAGGACATCCTCCTAACAATTTTCATGTCTAAATCTAAACTTGCTAATGAAAAAAGTGGAAATTGAAGGCTCATGGACATTCTACATGAAATCATAAAATTTATCTGTATATTTGAGTTTTCGCTATCTGGAATCATGATATTGAAGCAATATCTCAATTTTATAGTCATGATATCACCTTAATTATCATGGTATTTTACTACTAACTATCTTGATTTTGTCCTTGATCACCATGGTTTGCTACTAATAGTTTTATTTTGTATAAAAATTGTTATATTTTAATATTGTAACTTTACAATCATGATATCTCCTTAAATTCTATGATATTGACAATATCGTGACTTTTTAGTTGTGGTATTACACTAACTATTGTGATATTGCCTAACTATAACATTTTTTGAGTTACAATTTTATGGTATAGGGAGAGTTGTGATTTTGCATTAATAATAGTGATATTTTCCTAAGTTTTGTGATATTTCATAAATAATTATGATTTTGTGTTGATACTCTATTTTGTATAAAACTTGTGATATTATAATAATAATTGCATTTTTGTAGGAAAAGTGATGATATTACTCTGTGTTCTTGTATTTTTACACTTCGCATAATTTTTTTAAAACTTGATAGCTAGAAATCAAAAGTCATTTTTCTAATTATATTTTTATTCTAAGCATAAGGACCCCCTAACATCTTTAATAGGACCCAAAGTCCAAGAGAAGTCATTTTTAAACACTTTAAGTTGCAAAACCAACACTTGAATTTGGTGTTTTAAAAATATTTTTACTTAAGTTGTTTTTTGTTTTGTTTAAGTTTTCAACACAATGCGAAGGGGCTCAAACTTCATGTCATATTTAGTTTGGTGCTATAAAAATGAACTCACACTTTAGTTAAATACGCACAAGAGTTTTCATTTTTATGCTTGTTATTGAGTGTTTTGTTTAGAAAGATAAGTGTCGTATGTATGCTCTCCCTCATCCCAAAGGGAACTTGGGTGATAATAAATACTCACTCTTTGAATTTGTCACTTTAGTCCAAAATCATGGAAATAAAGTCTCTAAGGCCCTCCCCAAAAATTTTATGATTTGGGTGACCCTAAAATGACCCTAAAGTCCTTCCACTTTATTTATTTCATGAATTTTGGCTTGTGGGTAGGAGTTCATCACCTCCTCATGAGTTCTCTAGGGAATCATTGACACAAGAATTAATCTCCCAAAATAATTCTAACCCCACTCCCCAATGGGGTATATAAATTTAGGGTGACCCACTAAGATTCTTGTTTGAGTAGTTAAACCAGCTCTGTTAGTGGTACATGGCCTCAGACTATAGGGGTAACTCAGACATACACTACATTGAGTAATTGATGGATGTAATGGTTGTGAAAAGGATAATACATTTTCATAACAAGTTGGTTAATTTATATCCAAATGACATTATGCACCCTAGTGTTAGCCACACATATGGTACCATTTATAAATGATAAAAATATGATAGTTTAGATAACCCCACTTACCACAGACATATTTTTGATGTAGGGTGAGTAGCCCAAACTTCCATGTCACCATAAAAACTCTTGAGAGAAGAAGGGGCCTAAAAACCCTACTTTTCATGTGTATTTTAATTTTTGGATTAACAATTTAAATCCCTCTTAAGAGTAAGTATATAAATAGAATTTGATAATACGATGCCACCTTGTCCGTTTTAGGATTTAGGATCTTACACTTAGGTGTTTTTGTTATTTTATCCTTTTTACTTTCATGGTCTTGTGTCAAACTAATTTTTTTTCATACCATATCCAAAATGAGTATTTTTTTCACATCACTCCTTTATTTTAAGTAGTGTTATGCCATCCATTTGACACAACACTTTGCCATGGTCATTTTGTCAAAATTATGAGTGTCACTTGTTTGAAAGGGGCATAATTACGCTGCTCATTTCATTCCAAGTCTTACACCTTAGAGTCTTGAAACAAACCATTTTATATACCTTTAAAGCATGAGAACATCATTACACAGATTGAATCATTTTAAATTCTTCTTGACTTGTTTCCAAAATTATAAAATTGAAACCACATGTATCATCTTTATTTTTACCTCATATCTTTATGCCATTCATTTTTGTCTAGCTTGTTTTTTATTTGAGGAACCTAGCCTTCTAAATCAGGTTCAAAATTAGCCTTGACAAGTTTAGATTCAAACAATGATTAGTTTATGCCTATGCCTTGCAAAATTTTGGCCTAGACATTTGCCTTTCACTTTTGAGTTACATAACTTAGGATAATTTATTTCTCAATTTAAAGACTATTTTTGTGCCTAAAATTTGGGAAGTGGTCTATCTTCCATATGATTAAAGTTCAATGTCTTCTTCCAAATGATCCAGTGTATGTTTAAAATCTGAATACCCAGTTTGTGTCAAAGTGTTTCAATTTTTTTAGATTAAATCTCTTGCCTTTTAGACCTAGTTTGTGCCAAGTCTATATTTTGTGACTTGTTCCCAAAAGACCTATAAAATTTCCATTTATTTTGTTTCAAGTCTATCTCTTGTGTCATGTTTCTAAGAGTCCTAGCATCTTTCCCTTTTGTTTTGTTTTGATCTTAGCTCTTGTGTTGTGTTCCCAAGAGACTTAACAACCTCTTTCATTTTTAGACCTAGTTTAGCATTGTTTGAAAAACTTTTTACCTAAGTCTGGAATTCGGTTTGCCCATCCACTTGACCATTTATATGATACATTTGACATTAGACATTTGATGTTAGAGTATTTTAACCCAGGTTTATCATTATACCATTTTGGAGATACAAAACCATTTTTAAACCAAGTTAGAATAAGTTTGAACCTTTTTTCCTTTAGACCTTGTTTTTAAGAGTTTATAAAACTCTAGGCCTTCTTCATAAAACATTATTTAGTAAGTTTTAAATGTCTTGTTACACTCATATTGGATCCATGTATAATCTAGGTTATGATAACATGGTTGCATAAGAGGAATTTTTTCAAGACCCCTATAATGATGATGTAGTTTTTGAGATGTATCCTTATCCTCCTTAAACTAATCAATATATGTTAAAAAGTCAAGATGTATTATCCCATTATTTGGTTAACTTGCCTCTTTACTCAGAGTAAGTCTAAGAGCAAACCACAGTATCTTTCTAGCACACCATCAGTTGTAGAACAAGTTCAACAATAAATGTATTATGTTACTATGCCATCAACATATGATATATATTTTTTTTATCATCTATTTCTTGAAAATAAGGATGAGGCTTTAGTTAGAGCTACGGAGGTGGGGGCCAAGTTTCTATTAGACTTCCCCCATGAAAATTTGACTAGTCTAGTTAGAGTGCCTTTAAACATGCCTTATACTCAAACCATTGAATATGCCTCTAATAAATATCCTCAATCACTCATTTTGATGTCATATCAAAACAAAAATATGATTTTCAAAGTAAAAGGCCTCTTGGAGGGCCACTTTATCCAAATGCAACAAGTGTATCAAACCTATTTGAATCTAGCATGTAATTTTATTACCATGACCATGTCAAACATTCCACTCATAGATTTAGATCCTTAAATGGGGGTATTAATTGAGTTGATAGGTTAAGATAATTTGGGTATAGACCCATTTGCACAAATCACTTTTGTTGGAGACATGTATAATATGCAAGTGTCTTCCAATCTAGGCCAATGTGGTTTAACTAAACCAACAAATAGTCTACAACAATAAGTTCCATAAGTTAACACCATGAGTGGTTCATAAAAACATGGGGTAGGAAAGAATATGACCTAACCATAGAAAACTACCTATAGTCCTAAACTAGTTGCTTTGTCAATCATACAACTACAGGGATTAAGTAATCAAGCATCAACTTATGCTTTACCTCAACAAGTAACGAATGATATTCCACCTTAATAGGTGATGACTGACATCCCACCATAATAGGCACTATATAATATATCAAAATAATAGAGGTATAATATTATGCAACCTCAATAGGGATAATACATATTCCACCTTGATAGGTAGTGACAAGTATACCTCAATAATCATAAATATTATCTAATAAATAACATATGCCCATTGGTCAAAGATAAATGTCAAACATCCAAAAAATGTCTAATTCACAACTAGTATTCACATAATAGAGAGGTACCACTACCCAATAAGTACCAATCAGGCAACAATTACCTTTTTTTCAACACATGTCATAGATTTAAAGATATGACCTTGGTTCACAACAAGTTCCCCTTATTCAGCTAGGTTTGACTAGCTAGTAGCAAGTCCCTACTCAACCTCAATAGTAATATTACTTTACTCTGATCCATATCCTTCCATCATAGCACAATTCCCTCAAAATTAGGCCTACATACCAAACCTAAACTAGAATATTGCATAAAAATGTGTGAAATTTAAAAAACTACATCCCAATCCATGGATGCATATTCCTAGTCAATTCTCTCATCAAACCAATATTCAAAAACAAACCATACCTCTATTATACCCTAGTCAAATCAATCTACCCTTGACCTCCCATATAACACCTCAACCAAATGTTCCATTTAGTTTTTTGGACCAAGAGTTGTAGCAAATGAAGGATGCAATTGCCACCATTTAACCAGGGAAATAGACCAATAAGTTCAAGTTAGATGGCATGTGTTCATACCCATTCAACATAGAGTATCTATAAATACCATTTCCTCCAGGGTACAAACCATCAAAATTTGATAAATACAAGGGTAAAGGAGACCCTAAGGTTCATTTGATAGAATTCTTTGTTGCTTTCCAAATAGTGGCTTAGAATGACATTTACCTCCTCTTATTTTTTCCTTGAATTCTAGGAGGATAGGGTTTGGAGTGGTTCCTAAAATTTCCAAAGAATTTCATATCTGATTTTGATGACCTCTAAGACAAATTTGTTCAGCATTTATCCTACAATATTGAACATGATATTTTGTTAGTAGATTTGATTTAGGCCAAATAAAAGGTTGGTGAAATTTTTGTAATCTATACAGTGATGGAAAGAACTTTCTAGTCATTTCACCCATAGCTTACTAGAAAAATAATTGGCCTTTGTGTTTACTAAAAATTTATAGAGTGAGATATCTTATCATTTGGAGCTTCAACATGCACATACCTTCAATAGATCATCAACAGAGGTTTATTGATTGAAAGGGAAATTATTAAAAAAGGGATTATCAATCTCACTTATTCAAACCAAAACCAAGGAACATACCAAAATTAGAACCAAAACCAAAGAATAGGCCAAACTTAGAACTAGAACCAAGTCCAAGTGTAAGTGTTGGTACCATCCTAGGCTAGTAACTATGAGAAATAAAATTAATAAAACTAAAATAAAAATGTTATTAGAAATGGATTAATTGATTCACACCATGTCCAAATGGTAAAAACACTATCTACTGAACCTACACTATAAATGCAACTTACTCCTCATCAACAACCCATTCAACAAGTATAGCCTTCATGACAACCTAGACATGCTCCAAAAACATAACAACCACTAACCTTGAAAACCCCTCTTCCAATAAGAAATGCCCCTACTCTTCAAGACTTCATTAATCTTGGAGAACCTATTGAAGTTGTATTTTTCAAGCTAGACATAGCTAACATGATTAGTTGGCCAATTCTAAAGCATTTTCCTGAGGGTATTCCATATCTAGACTGGTATAGAGAGAATTAGTTCTACAAATACCATTGTGTTCAAGGACATAATCTACCTTGTTGTGTGAAAATAAAACACCTCATTAAAAATATGTTGTAAAATAAGGAGATTACATTGGATAATAAAGCATCTACATCCAATTATAACTTGGGTATCTACTGAAACCCTTCTTGCATCATAATAATAATAATCAACAACATCAATAACAAAGTCCATAATAAAAACAATAATAGTATCAACAACCATGATAACAAAAAAATATTAGTAATACCAATAACAATGTCAACCTAATAGGAAGAACCAAGGCTATAATGATTCCAATACCCAATAAACTTACCACATAGCTACCCATGACTACACCAAATTTTTAGGTCATATTGTAGGAGGTTGAATTTACACCATCACTATCAATCCTATACTAAGTTATAATAGAATAGGACCATTTCCAAATAATTATAATCAACTTGCTTATGCTAGTAATCCTTCATTAACCTAGGATCACAAACAAATGTACTAGGAACCAAGGATTACTATTTTTGGACCTTATACTAATAACTCATTATTGCCCCATGACCACAACCAAGTACACTGATAATCAATACTTATCCTATCTATCCCCTCTCCATCATCATTTCCTAACTACAATTATCTTAAACCCAATCCCTATTATGAAATCATAACTTGATGGTCAAAGCTTACCATTCCTAGCCCACAACCTTTCATAAATGACCCCATCTAACCCATTGTGTTGGCTAAGAACAAACCATATACCATTGTTAAGTAAAGTCCATATGTTATTGTGGAACAACTCTAGAATACACCTGCACAAATATCCATTTTATATTTGTTGCGTACATCTATTATCCATAAGAACATCTTAATATAGCTCCCTGGCCAATCCTAAGTTCTAAACAACATAACCCCAGACAAATTCCAAGTTTTTTTTGGACATTTATCCCTAGGATAATAGTTGACCTTTAACCAAAGTATTATGTCATCTCTTGGCCCTCTTCATAACAATCCCATATACATTAAAGTTATCATAACACAACATAAAGTCAAATGTGTCCTCATAGATAATGGGTTAGGCCTAAATATTGTATCTCTAAATATCATTAAGCATCTTGGATATACAATAATAAATTTATAGGTAGATACAATCACTATCAAGGCTTACAATAATGATGAATAAGAATCACAAGTCATTATAATCTTTCTAGTTATCATTGGGCCCTTAAACCACAATATACTTTGCCATGTGTTATACCTTGACCTATGTTATAATTTGATTTTGGGTAGACCTTAGATACATTAAATTTGGGAAATCCCATCATTGTTTTACCAATGTCTCATGTTTTCTCATTCGAACATGAAGGTCACCATCAATGGAGATTTACATCCTTATGAACATTGCAAATAGTTAGAGGTTGAGTATGAAAGTTAAAACTACCACTTTGGCTTAGATTTAATTCCTCAAAAATACAAATATAAAGAAATAATTGTTGAGTTACTAGAGGCCAATTATATAGACCCAAATATCCTTGATTCATCTTCACATATGCCTCATATTTAAGTGTCTAATCATTTTACCATCTTGGTTAATAACCTAAGAGAGTATTTGAACCATGACACATTTGACATTGTCAAGCTTCCATAAAGCCCCAAGTCCTATGGAAGACCTAAAGTTAATTGAATGGAATGGTAATGGAAAAGAAAGGGAAAAATTCAAAATCCATCTCTTATCATTTTCACACTAGCCACTGGCCAACAAGAGGACCCACTTGACAATAATGACTCCTAGTTGTACAATGACAAACTGGCCAATTTCTACAAAAATGCCAAGTATCACATTCCTAACCAAATCATGGAGAACCAAACCAATGAAGGAAGAGGCCTTGGGCCAAATCAATAGGGTACTCTTGAGCCAATTTCTATAACTTAGTACAAAGGAACCTATGGTCTCAAATTTAAACCACTTGGAGGTGACCCCATGTTTATTATTCATGTTCTAAAGCCAATATCTAGTGATGACAATGTCAGCCATGAAGTAGAGTCTAATCAAAGAATTTATGAATACCTTACCAATACCAACCTATTTGACACCCATACCATTTATACCATTACCCCCATGAGTCAACATAATCCACTTCCTATATATCACCCTCAACTATAGCCTGAGATCAACAAGAATCCACAGTGCCTATAAATGAGTTTGAGAATGATGATGCCTTTTGAAATTTTATAATCCTAAGAGACAATGTTCCATTGGGAAACCACAAACAAGTGTTCTCTATCAAACTGGATCCCACAACCTATTTTGGAGAGCGGTTGAACAAATTTAGCCATAAACAAAAGATTAAAACATTGAGGTACCAAAGTGAAAACCTCTTTGAGGCACTTTTAGAATAGGGTAAAAGTAAAGAGAAAGGACAATATTTTGGTGAAACCTATTTTAGATACCATTAGATGGGGGTATTCACCTTTCCTCAAATGAATCTTAGGATACCACTAACGATGAACTTGATTTTGAGTTAGAATTCAGTTATGTCAAACATGAATCCTTTGATTGAATTGCCCAAGAATTTCCAACATTGTTTACAACATGGCCATCCCTACCATTAGGATATTCAAATTCATCTTATTTAGGAAAGCTTGAAGAACCAATCTAAATAGAAGAATTTATAGTTTTAGGACAATTAAAATCACTTCCAACTATCCTGAAAGATGGTTCAACTCTCCTCATAGAAGACACTATGTAAGTCAACATCAGGACTCCAGATGACCCAAAATGGATAAAATTAGGTACATCCCTCATTGAAGAGGAATGTCAAGTCGTTACATCCATTTTGAGGGAATTTATTGACATATTTACTTGGGTCTATTTAGACATGCTAGATTTGAACCCTGCCTTGGTTTTACACCACATTGTTATACATCTTGATGCCAAAACTATGAAGAAAAAATTGTGCAAGATACATCCTCGTATTTTTTTATTAGTAAAGAAAGAGTTAGAAAAACTCTTAGATGTGAGATGAATCTGATCGATTGACTATTTAGAGTAGATCTTCAATGTTGTGCTAGTTAGTAAGAATCTAGAAGGAATCATAATGTACACTAATTTTAGAGATATAAAAAAAGACTACCCTAAGGAGGACTTTCCTCTATCGAACATCAACATGATAGTGAACTCCACAATGGGGTAAGAAATGATTTCACTTATGGATGGATTTTTAGGATACAATCATATCAAGATCACAATAGAAGATCATCATAAGATAGTATTCACCACTCTATGAAAAATGTTTTGTTATTAGGTTATGCCATTTGGTCTCAATAATGCTAAATACACATACCAAAGAGCCATGATCATCATATTTCATGATATGATGCATGATATCATTGAAGACTATGTCGATGACATATTGGGTAAATCAAAGACCTATGTTGGTCATCTAGTCACACTATGTAAAATATTTGAGAGGCCTCATGAATACAAGGTCAAACTCAATATTAATAAGTACATCTTTGGTATCACTTCAATAAAAAATTTAGGTTTCATCATCTCTCATCGAGGCATTGAAGTTGACCCTACCAAAGTGCAAGCCATCACTTAGATGCCACCACCATCTAGTTTGAAGCAACTCTATATTTTTTAGGGCAAGATTAAATTTATTAGGTGATTCATCTGATAATTATTTGATAAATTCCATACATTTAAACACTTACTAAAGAAGAGTGTCATATTTTAATGGGATGAATAATGCTAGAAATATTTTTAGTATCTAAAATAATATCTTGCCAATCTACATGTTTTGTTACCATTAATGCTAGGAAATCCATTCCTATTGTACCTATGTACCATGAAAAAATCCTCGAGGTCACTTCTCACTCAACATGATGATAATAGAAAAGAACATGTCATGTACTATCTAAGATATATAGTGGTTGCATATGAACACAATTATACACCCATAGAAAAAGCTTGTTTGGCTATGGTCTTTGCAACATAAAAAATATGGCAATACATGCTTAACAATAAGACCATCATTATTTACAAAGTAGATTTTCTCATGTATTTACGATCCAAAACAACTTTATAATGTTGCATGGCTAAATGTATCATGCTTTTGAGTGAGTTTGATATCAAATACATCAACTAGAAATTTATAAAGGGACAAGTCCTCATAGATCAACATATTGAAGCTCCCCTTGTAGATACAAAACCAATCACTTTATAATTCTCATATGAGTCCATCATGACCACCATTGAGACATCTCTTGAGGAGTAGCACTGGAAGCTGTATTTTGATGGATCATTCACATCACATAGATCAGGGATAGGATTATTGTTTATTACACCACATGGGGATCTTATCCCTAAATCATTGTATATCATCTTTCCTTGTAATAACAATATGGTTGAATATGAATCACTCATTCTAGGGCTTCATCAGATAATATAATGGAGTACTCAGCATCTCATGGTTTATGGTGATTCTTAGTTAATCATCAATCAGGTTACATACCACTTTTAGACCAAAGATGACAAGTTAGTGTAATACAAGACCATGGTGGATGTTCTCAAATATAAAATCACTGACATACAATTTGAACACATACCTAGGGCTAGTAACATGATAGTGGATGCCATGGCCATAATTAGCTCTTTGATCCATCACACAGACAAGGTAAAAGAACATCAATTCCTCATTGAAAATCTTTTAGCACCTGCTCATGAACCTTCAACCATCATAATGATTTATGATATTTTTGGTCCCTTTTCTATATGGAATTTATGCCTCTTTCATTACCTTCATGACCATATCATACAACCAAACCTATCACATACATAATAAAATGCATGTACCCACCAAACCTCTTGTTATATCTTACTTGGCCTAAATTTCTACTATTACAACTTTGATGAAACTCTACTTCATTGTTTAAATTTGGTAGAAGCAACATTAGCATTATGGGAAGTTCATGAAGGATTAGTGTAACCCACACAAGCGAGCCCATCCTAGCCAAAAAATCCTATGTACTAGTTATTATTGGCCAACTATGGATGTAAATACAACTTTTTATGTTAAAAGGTGAAATAAATGTTAAAGTCATGCCAATATGACTCATGCCTTGACTAAAAAACTAAAACCAATTATTACACCATGGCCCTTCACAATATGAGGACTTAATATCATTAAGAAGATTAACCCTACCTTATATGATGGCTATAAACACATCCTTACAACTACTAAATATTTCACTAAGTGGGTTGAAGCTATACCCCTCACTTACATGACCAGAAAACATATTTCCAAGTTCATCTTCAATCACCTCATCTGACACTATGGTATCCCATCTGACATTATATCTAATAATGGTGAATTGTTTAAAAATAAGGATGTCAAAATGCTTTATTATGAGTACAATAATACCCAAAACCAATTTACCACACATTACCCACAAAATAATGGCCAAATAGAGTCATCCAATAAAACCATTATAAACATCCTTAAGAATATTTTCAATGATGTTGGCCATTATTGGTACCTCCAAATATTCTACACCCTTTAGGCATATCATACTAATTACCGTACTCTAATAGGAGCCATTCCATATTCCCTAGTTTATGGAAGTAAGGCTATTCTTCCCATTGAGGTTGAGTTACTTATCTATGTATCTCATTGAACCATGTCTTGGATGATGAATATTATATGGTATCTTACCTATAATAGCTAGAGTTTTTTGATGAAAAATGCATGGCTGCTATCAATAGCCTTCAATCATACCAAAATAGACTCTGTGGCCATTATAACCGATGAGTAAAACATAAAGAGTTTGAGCTTGCTGATCTTAATCTTAAATAAAACCAAAAGAACACCACGACCAAGAAGAAGGGAAAGTTTAAACCTAATTAGATTGGCCCATATGTCATTATTGCTAACTATGGCCTAGATCATACAAACTCACTACACTATATGGAGATGAACTTGACAAGTCAATGAAAATCATACACCTTAAGCATTATTTCTCTTGAGGGACTTTAAGTATTTAATATAAGGAACATTTACACTATACCATATCATCATCTTCTTTGTACCATACCTTCCTTATTGACAAAAGTTGTTTTTACCCTCCCTACCCAACCCCTTTGACCTTCGTTCCATTTCATTAGTTCTTCAGCCACCTTTAGTGAGGTGATTCAGATCAAGTTTTAATAATTGATATAGTATTCTAGATAGAGGTAGTATTTTGGACTAGTATGATAGTGGTGTGGCAGTTGCATCCTTCATTACTTGTTTCATTTCATTTTGAGTGTTCTTGATTATAACCACCTTTGGGCAAGTTAGTATCCCACTCCATGCCACTAATTATAACTGCCTTTATGAAAATTAGTATCATTAACCTATACCATTATTTCTTACTTATAACCACCTATGGGAAAATTAAGAACAACACCTTTATCATGCCTTAAAGAACCACCTTGCCATTCATATTTCATACTATGCCATTTACCTAATTTGAGAACTTGTTGTTACCTAGTCAGATTCCTCTAGTGTAAGGTGGAACTATAGTGACTTGAGGTCCTAATGGGACTATGTAAGCAATGATTTATTCACATTGAGGTCATCTCAGTAACCCTTTACCATGCTCTTTCCATTTTTTGAGTAATTTATGTTTGAATGCTCTCATCATTTTATGATTTGAACTATTTAGTATCTCATAATTCTCAATTGAGTTGAGATGCTTAGAAAATTCAAAAAACATTTTCCAAATATATTATTCTCTCATCATTTTGTGAGAAACCATTTTTCATGCACTCACCATTTTTTGAGATCATTCTCCTTGTTCCTCTACAACACAATCATGTTTTTATCAATCATCATTTTCTTCTATCCCATATCCTGGGTGAATTACATTTGGCCTAAAGTTTATGTTATACCTTACATCCATGGAACTATGTAGGCAACGTACACTTGCCTAGTGCATTTGGAGTCATCTTGGCTACCCCTTCAATTTTTTCTATTCCCCCCATCTTGTCTATTTTGTTTCATTGTCTCCTATATCCTAGGAGTAGTGTCTTTCATCTTGTTTTTGTCCTTATTTTCTTATATCCTAGGGGAAACCTTGTGTAATTTATTTTTGTCTTTTGTTTGTGTTAACATTATAATTAACTATTATTTGTGTTAGTTTCATTTTGTTCTCATTCTTTTATTTTGTTATATGTTTCTTTTCCATTTCTTAGTGTTTTGTTGTGTTTTTGTTTGCTTGTTTTCCTATTTATTTGCTTTCATTGTTGTGTCTTGAATTTGTATATCTACATTCATTGGGTGATTACTTGCACATTATACTTAAGTCTCTCCATATTCATATGTCAACATTGCCATCATGGTTGTTATCATTGGTGCATTATTTTTTATTATTTATTGTATTGTATGTCAGTCCTTATGCATATTTCAAATAAGTTATCATGGTGTTTTATATCATGATATCTACCATCATGTGCTACAGTAAAAATCAGCTAAATAAATATTACAATCAATGATGTTGTGATACTACTCTTTGGTCACATGAAAAATTTCTGATCTATCCCAATAATTTTACACATATAGAGTAATTAAATCATGAATGAATTTTAATCCTTGCTATTTAGGACATGCATCTCCATATTAGAAAGTGTCTGGAATTCATCTTTATTCTCTATACCATCTTACTCTTACTTTGTAGTTCAATACATAAGCCCCCTATTCCAATTTGCCATATTTTCCCACCCACAATACCAATGATTATAATTGCTTTTGGGAAAATCATTGTGTTTCAATCCAAATTATTATGCTAATTATTATAACCAACTTTAGGCAAATCATTGTGTTTCAACCTATTTTGATGTTAAGGATTATAACTACCTTTGGGAAAATCATTATCATTTGTTTGCCCAATAGGGGAATCTTTTCATTGTGATAATGATTATAACTACCTTTGAGAAAATTATTCTCTATCCACCTAACTAGGCCATGTTTTCATTCTACTAATGCTTATAACCACCTTTGGGTACATCATTATTTTCATTTAGCTAATGATTATAACTACCTTTGGGCAAATCATTCTCTTGTTACCTTTTCCTTTGGCTAATGATTATAATCTCCTTTGGCCAAATCATTATCTATTTACCTCGCTATGTTGATGATTATAAACACCTTTAGGAAAATCATCCTTTTTATCTACCCAACTAGGGCATCTTATTGTACCACTGATTATATCTACCTCTGGGTAAATTAGTCTTTTTCACCCCTTTTACCTTTTGGGTTCATTTTCCTTCTTTCAAGGGACTCATCGCTGACCTTCTTTACTAATCACTTCCTCGAGGGGGTATCTAAAGCTCATCCATCACCTATTGGGTCATTAGGCATATAGGACATTTTCATTATTTGAGAATATGTTACAATGCCTTCCTATATAGGGGCAAACTATAGACACCCAATTCTAGTCATAACTGGCTCCCGATTGGACTTTACACTAATTTATACTAAACATTAAAAATTGAGCCTAAATATCATTAAACATCCCAATTTTGTCTACGCATCATTAATCAATGCTTATAATCATGTTGAGGCATCCATATTTTTGATACTAGCTCGTATACAATAATAACCTCTCACAAATTCATCCTCAGTCACCTTGTGACCTAACAATCGATAGTTTGGCCTATGAACCCATTAAGTGGGGCACTTGAGAAATTATCAAAAGAGATAAAATTATAATCAAAATGAATTATATAATTAAACAAGATTAAATGCTTAGTTGAATTACCCATTTGTAATTAATGAATATCTAAAAATGGAAATTCCAAAAATCAAAATATCAAGCCTTTACATCATTACCTTTATGAGTTTTCAAGATCTTCCAAAATATCTAATTTGAGAGCTATGCATAGTCATTAATAATATTGATTACATGACAACTTTTAACTTAACTAGAGTTAGCCTTAACTGACCTAGGGTTAGTTTGAACTCATTCCATGTTTAAACTCAACCTTAACTCACCTTGGGTGAGAGTTGAATTTTGACACTTTAAATACAAGGTCATACCCATTGATCTCTAAGATTTGATAGTGTAGTGTTATTATGAAATATTTATTCCATAATATTCATGAAATTAGTGTTAACATGCCAAATTCATAAGCCAATTAGCCAAGCCAAGGTGCCAAGGAGAGAAGGAGCAAAGAAAGCTTCATTTTTAAATACTTTTTGATGCACAAACTGAGCAAGCCACTTCAAAAATACATTTGGATCTCTAAGTAAGGTAGAAGAATGGTTTATTTTGTGTTATAATTTTGTTTTAATTTGTATTTTTGTTACCTATGCTCTCCATAGTGTCTCGGTTAGACATGTCAAGTGTTTAGTGTGTTATTTTGATTTTGTTTTATTGGACTAACACAAGAATAACCTCCCCTCTACATATTCCTTAGTCACATATGTATTCATATGCATTAATCTAAGAAGGATAAAGAACCATCCATCATGTCCTCACAAAACATGCAGCCATTAAGTCATAGATGTGTAGGTAACCACATTCATGCACACACACCTAGGAGAGCCCAGTCTCCATTTATAATGTCCTCATGGAATGCATAGATGTGAAGGTAAAATTATTAGGGGAAGTTGTGTCCACATCATTGAATTTTTAGAGTATGGGTTGGTTGGTCATTGTTAATGTGAAGGCATGGATGCAGTTATCCACTATTCTTTAAAAAAATCTAAGTAAAACACCTTTTCAAGTTTTTTGATTTCTTAGTCCTTTAGCATTTAAACTAAAGTGTTATTCCTTCCTTTTGGGAAAAATTTAACATGATATTTTTAGGAACAACACTACTATAATTTCTACCCCCTCTAATAGCGCATCATACACTTGTATACCCATCACATGATAAGTGTCAGGTAGATGATAGATAAATCACCCAATTGAGGGATCTTATAAAAATACCTATAGGTCTAGGACAATATATCCTAATCCCAAATAAATATTTGGGTCCTCTCTTCTATACTCCTAACTATTAGGTCTTATCTATATAATAGGTGGTTGGTCCCCTTGTCTCTCACTAGTTAGGAAAAAAGTATCCCTATAATTTCTTTATAGAGGTTTAGGATCATTGCCTCCTCAACCCCTGTTAGACTCAAACCCTACTTTACACCCATGTTGGGTGCATCTAGGCCTCTAAATAACTTATTCCAACCCCAAGCCTCAACACTATTTATGGCCTCCCTCAAAGTAACCACCCTTCCTCTAGCTGATAGACCCAAGCTCCTATAAACATTAATGAGATGGTCTACTCTCTAAGGGTCTATGAGAAATTAAAGGTGGGATAACAATACCCACTCACATGATGTTTGAAATCCTATCTCTATCTAATACAACCAACTCATTAGCTATTAATAAGCCT
This sequence comes from Torreya grandis, assembly GCA_037957365.1. Classification (NCBI taxonomy): domain Eukaryota; kingdom Viridiplantae; phylum Streptophyta; class Pinopsida; order Cupressales; family Taxaceae; genus Torreya; species Torreya grandis. The sequence continues at coordinate 5,614,574 of JARHVA010000393.1, read as the reverse complement.
AAAATACTTAAGAGCCATTCTTGTTCCCTAGATTTGTTCCACCAGATGTAGTCACCCTACAAAGATAGAAATAAAATTTAATCAATTATTTATCCTCCAAAAATACTTAACTTTATCCTATGGTGAAATTATCACTTAATATAAGAAGCATTTGCATAACTATCATGGTAGGTTATTCAACCACTAGTCTTTATAAATAGATAGTTATACAATAATTATAGTAGTTGTGTAACCACCACAGATAGATGATGATTGTGAAACCACTGTGGTAGTTACATAACTACCATGATGAAGGTGTACCCACCACACTATGGAGACCAATTATTTTTCCCCAGCACCTATGGTTCCCTGAGTTGGTCATGCCCAAACCCTAAAAAACTAATGAAATCCACAAAAAAAAAACTTTTTCCTAGTGTATCAATGCCACCAACCCACCCATGTAGGAAATTTCAAAAATTACTAAATCTAATATGTTTTTTAATAAAAATTTTAAACCTAGGGCTATGGCATGAAAATTAGTGTAACTTACTTGTGTCTACATAAATCATGTTGTAGCTAGTACCCTTGCCATCTTCTCCTAATCCTCTTTGATTTGGTTTCTCTCCGACATGATTATATCATCGGGATCTTAGATATCAAATTATTATAATTTTAAATGAATAAATCACTTAAAGTTTTGGCAAGTTTTTAATATGTAGTTCATTTTGTTAGTTTTTTCATTTCAAAACTTTCTTTTTTTTTAAATTTCCTTTAGAAACTATATCATAGGGATAAATCAAATTCTAAATATTTCTTTTCATTTTCCATAATTTTATTTCAAAATATGTTATTTTTATATTTGTATTTTACAAGTTGATATCACTTCATTCAATACCAAGTTCAGTCCCCCAATGGGACAGTTCAAGTAGTATTATCATCCCCACACACATGATAAGTAACACTTATCCATGTTTTGATTAATTAGTGTGTTTTATATTTTTATTATAAAATTACACTTGATTCCATGTATTTCAAGAAGGTTACAAGGTCATATCTCTTAATTTTTTTTGTTTCATATAAGTAAGTGAGGTAAGTTTCGTAGCCCTCATTTTCCTTTCAGTGTGCCACTACTCAAGAAAGCACCCTTAAAAACTAATGATGAAAATTATCCCTAAATGGTAAATATGTATACACACAAATTTTTCATGGTGCCATATTTCATAAAATCCAATGATGATAAAATGATCTTCGTTAAAACTTGCTCATATCTTATCCTCTCCCTCTCATTAGTCTTTTGTCTCTTTTCTAGCCCATAAAAACTTCAAGTTTTTCATTTTTGAAATTTTTTTTCGTAGTTTAAAAAATATCCATGGTTAAACCACCACAGTGGTTCATGAAACTACCCTAGTGATTACACCATTATCATGGTGGTTCACAAATACACTCAGTGGTTTCAAAACTGCCACCTACATAGATTAGTGGTTTAATCAACATAGAAAGATTTTTCTAATTAATTTTTGAGACTTGCATTTTCATGCATTTTTCATGATTTTATTTGCATTTTTATTCATTTATCTTGAGTTCACCTTCCTAATCTCCAAATATAACTCTATTCTTGATTGTGTCAATCTCAACCACTTCCAAGTTAATCAAAGAAGCTCCCTTTCAGCTCTAGTTAATTCCTCATAACTTCTTCCTTAAAAGTATTTATTTTTTCTTTTAATTTTAGATCCAAAAATTGCATTAAAGATTGGAGTTTAAAAGTTTTAGAGATACAATTTATCTTTTATTATTTTGAATAACTTATTCCAAGCTTCACAATAGTCTTCTAGTCATTTATACAAGTTGAAAAGAGATACTCATGATTTTTCATCCAATACCCTATCATTATTAAGAAACCATCCAATGTTTAGTTTTTTCTTCCTCCAATTTGTTGTTATTCTTTGTCTTCTTTTTCTTCCTCTTATTGGAGAGTTCCATGATCACCATTTGCATTGGGTTGGTTGATCAAAAGTTATTTTATTTTATTGTTAGAGTTATTTTATTAGTATAGGGCACATACTATATTTAATAGTATAGTTATTAATGTTAGTAAATAAATAAGTTAGTAAGCTAGTTTGGGTGAACTCATTTGGATCTCGTAGAATGACTAACTAGAAAGATTTATAAGCTTAAACCTTTGTAAATATTATTGAATATACAATTTTACATTTTGTAAAAAGTTTTGTTAAATTTAAAATGTCAATATTCATATTTACCTATGTGTGCATAGTCCTATTAATGGTATCAAAGATTCATATTTCAAAAGAGAGATAAATCTAGAAGCATGAAGGAAGATAACAAAAATCAATAGGTATGAAGGTCAATATATGAGCATTTGTTTTGATTACCATTTTTTTTTAAAATTGTATGGTTTTATATCTTCTAAAAGCTTCAAACATCAATTATATGACCATCTTCAGTCACAAAAATCATTTTGGTTGAGTTAAAATTAGCATTGAAACCATCTGTATGGCCTTTCTCAACATTTTTAATATCTTTATTCATTTATATGACCTCTACAAACACAAATTTATGATGTGTATGACATTTTGCATCCTTGTTTTTTTATTACATCCCTTAAAACCCTTGTAAATCAATTTATATAGTTTAAGATTGTTACAATATAAATTTGTATGGTACAAAAGATCTAAATTTACATTATTAAGACCTTTTACATCCCATAGAAACAAGAATTAGCATGTTGGATTTGAAATTGCAATTTTGTAGTGTTTCAAACCTCCTAAATGCATTTTCACATCTCCTTTGTATGGATTTGAAGCTTTTAACATTAGTTTGTATGGATTTGGAGTTTTCAAATTGGATTAAATGTAGAAGTATGGCCCAAAATCCTTCTTATAGCACTTGTATGGTATTTTAAGGAACATGTAGCATGATAATAATAATTATGGCATAGCAGTGAATATATTTCATATTTTTTATTTTCCATTGTGTTTTTTTCAAACTAGGCCCCAAAAGAGCAAAGCACTTTTCACTTCTAGTGAATGGATGCAAATATATATATATATATATATATATATATATATATATATATATACTTTTGAAAATCTAGGAAATACAGTTTAAAATATGTATATTATTTTTTTTTATTCAAATTATTTGTAGGGGAGTTGGCAAACAAAATTTTCTAAGGTACATGTAAAGGGAAAAGTCTCAGGATCAAAACTCACTAAGATTACTTTTTGGTGAAAATTATTTTTGACCCAAACTAGTTAAATCATCTTTTTAGAATATTATGTTTTGTAATTTGATATAAGAGTGTAATTTGTATTACTTTTGACACTTACAACACATTTTATGACTTTTGTATCTAGTCACTATTTTATGTAAAGGTGGTCATGTGACCAGCCAATATTTAGATTTTTTTGACTTTCCAAACACATTGGAATGGTCAATTTATGATTTGAATACTATTTATATTTTTTTACAAAAAATGTACTAAAAATTATGTATAAAGGTGCATTTTTTGTGGAAACTAACATCTTAAAAATGTAAAATTTCATAATGGCATCTCATGAGTGTGCTATCAGAGAACATGTCATTCATATAAGTCTATCAAGATCCTTCTGATTGACAAAGTATAAGTGTCAAAATCGAGTTTGGAGGATCTGTTGGAGGCTGGATGACTATTCCCCTTCTCTAGTTAGCTATTCACTTGGAGTTTGGGTAAAATGCTTGAATAACATTTTTGGTAGTATTAGTATGTTTTTTCTAGTTTCAATTTTTGTTTTATTTACTTTATTGATATTCCTAATGAGAATCATAAAAATTAGTTTTTATTTTGTTTTTTTATGCAAGGGATTCTAATCTCTTCCCTAATAGGGGAAGATATTGCATGGCCTTCGATTAGTCATCAGTGATTGTATGAATTGAAATAGGAGTTGATAACATAATAGTGTTGAACAAATGTCTATAAGAATTTGTTAGACATTAAGGAGATGTTCTATGCATAATACAAATAGTCACTTATACAATATTTTATGTGAGACCTTATGTAGATTGATGTGGTTGAACATGTCTTGATCATGTTCTACTATAATATATTATAAAATGGTCAAAGAGGATGAACAAACCTTGATCATGTTCATCATTCATGCCACAACTTGTAAGGTAGGATTATGTATAGATTGGTATTATTTGATTAGTAACATGGTGTACAACATACTAGTTGCAGTTGCAACAAATACTTTTGATGATTTCATAGTCATAGCTTTAGATCATCTTCTACACCCATTTTTGGACTAGAGGGTTTGTTGGGTCAGTTGATCTAAAGTTAATTTATTTCATTTTTAGGGTTAGTTTATTATTATGGGGTACATACACCATTTTTATATTTTTATTATATTTATTAATGTTAGTAAATCAATAAGTTAGTAAGTTAGTTTGGGATGAACCCATTGGGATCCCATAAAATAACTAACTATAAAGCTTTTTAATCTTAAATCTTTAATATAATATTGAATATATAATTTTATATTTTGTGAAAAGTTTTGTTAAATTTAAAATTTAGTTATTAATATTTACCCATGTGTGCATGGTCTTATCAATTTTCACAACATAAAAGGATATAACTAGCCAAGGATTCAACATTTTTATCAACTCCTTTTTCACTTGATCTCTACATTAGTCAGGTTGGAGATTTTTTTAATTATTTGTTTTCTTATTTTATTTTATATTTAGATTAGATTTATTTTCTTATATATTTAATTACATTCCCAAAAAAATTATTTATAAAAACTTGAAAATTTTAATTATCTCCTCTCTCTCTTCTTGCATTGGAAAAATAGTTTCATCATCATAGTTGTGTTCATACATTACAATTGTCAAAGAATAATAGTTTTCACATTAAACCTAAGATAGATATGTGGATATTAAAATTATATATAGTGAACCAACAACATTTAATTTTTAATTTTCATAGCACACACTCTCATACATAAACAACACCAATAAATGTGCATACACAAAAACTAGAAAAACTAACAAATAAACTTTACATATAGAGTTTCTTTGCTTCCTTACATAGTAGAAAAAATAATTTTGATTCATAAATCAGAATTCTAGACTTGAATTCATAAAATTACACATAAATTCAATTGAATGTAAATTCCATGAAATAATCAAAAACTTAAAAACTTGCATACTAGCTTGTATACATGAAGTAGATCTTGAAGATTTAGAATTTGCATTGCATATAAAAATATCTAAATTTTGGATATAATTTTATATTTGATAGTAAATATTTAAATTTTATATTATTTTATTTATTACATTAAAAATAATAATATAGAAATAATAAAATTTATTTTAGAACATGTAGGTGAATTTCTACATTTCAAGAATCAAGGGAAAGGTAAAAAATCAGCAGTTGCATTGTTAGTTTAAATTTAATTTTAATTGGCATTGCATTAATAAATTTCAATAAAATATATAAATATAAATAAAAAATCATTTCCTTTGTTTCCAATAATTTTTATTTTATAAATAAGCATAATTTTATTTTAACTTGCAAAGACTTGTTAAAAATTCAAAATAAGCTCAAATCAAAACCTTATCAAAATGAGAACAAGTATAAACCCTGCTTAAAAAAAACATTAAATATTAAAAATATAAATTACACATCAAAAAAATTAAATTAAAATAATATAATAAGCTTCAACTTCCAAAAAACATTACTCACTCTTGGATGATGCTCCCGAAACAAGCCAATCTCCATAGAGTAGGAACATTTCCAAGAGTGCCCACTCTTTACTAGCAAACAATATTTAGTGTGACATTAACTTCAAACTTATAATAGAATTTTTATATTCAAATCCTATACCTAACCTTATTATCAACCAACTTAATGCTCTTTATGAGCAAAACCACCCAATATAATCCCAAGTAGTGAGACCCATCCACATTCTAGCCTATTAAGACAACAACCTACAAATATAAGTCATTTCCCTCTTGTATCCTTAGGTATAACCTTGTCATATCTCATTATATTTTTAGATAAAATTTAATATACATAACCAACCTAATAGATCCAACCAAATCACAAGGGTCCTTCAGCACAAATTTACCTAATTTTTTGAGCCTAGTATAGACCAAGAGCTTCATTACCTTGTCCTTGTCCATTCCAAGGGTTATTTGAATTCCATCACATCCATTTCATAAATTTAAAAAAAAATATACGTAGGTGAAATATTGTTGTTTCTCCACAAGCACCCTTTGACACAACTCACTCAAAACCCTACACTTATAGATCAACCTAACCAACCAACCCTTCTCATTCAAATTCCTTAACCAAATCAGCCCAATCAATTGAGCCACTATACCACTTATCCCATTATCCTTTAATTTAATTTATTGTATGGACCTTGATAAGTTAATTACATTAAGGTTAGCATGTTATTTTTTGTGTGTACATTTCCCATGGGGAACCCATATGATATTCATAAAGGAGGATCACTCTTTAATATTTTGCATTGACTATCATTATCTAAATAAAATGATGATTAAGAAGTATTATATATTTCTAAATATATATGACTTATTTTATCAAATTATAGGATCATGTGTCTTCTCCAAGATATTTTTTAGATCCAGGTATCACTATTTTATAATTAAAGAGGGTGGCATATTGAAGACAACTTTTTGCAATCAATGTGGTCATTATGAATTTATAGTGATATTCTTTGGTATTACAAATGCACCTATTATGTTCATGAGTCTCAAAAATGTGTTTTAAAGGTATTTTTATTGGTTTGTATTCATAGATAACCTACTAATATATTCATGAACTAGGGAAGAACATGAAGAACATATAAGGAAAGTTTTGTAGTATTTGAGACAAAACCCAATTGTATTATAAGTTATCTAAGCATAAATTATTTTAGATAGAGGTGAAATATTTTTAAATGTCATTTTATTAGATGGTGTTATATTATATATAGATAAAATCAACGCAAATTTTTAGTGGTCATTAGTAAATAATGTGACTTAGGTGCATAGTTTCATGGGCTAAGTAGGGTATTGTTAGATATGCATGGATAATTTATGTTGAATTGGAGTCCCAATCACTTCCTTGCAAAGAAAAGGGAAAATTATTATATGGATTAAGCAATGTGAGAAATAATTCTAGAATATCAAATATCTATTGATGACATCACCCATATTAGGTGTGCCATATATGGTTAATTATTTTATTATATGCATAGATGCATCCATCAAAGGCCTCAATCAAGTATTAATTTAGGAAGGGATAGTTATGTCTTATAAGTCATGAAAGATATATTACCATGATATTAGGTATTAAACTAAACACTTAGACTTAATTTTATTAGTTCACACATTATAAATATGGAGACATTACTTGATCAATTATTGGTTTGAGATTAAAACCAATCATTTTAGTTTGATACAGTTATTAACTAAAAATTATTTGAATACTATAAAAATACATTGGATGAATTTTTTATCAAAATAAAAATTTGAAATCACTTACATTAAAATAAAAGAGAATAAAGTGGTGGTTGCACTAAGTAATATATCACACACATTCCATTTTAGGTATGTCTAATAACCTAGGGAGCTACAGTCTAGAGTTGAAATGGTAAGATTCTTGGTATATGGTGATCCCAGTTTTTAACCCAACCACAATGAATAGACCTTAGGTAAAGGTGGGCTCTTTATGTACCAACATTGTATGTATGTGCCCAGTGGAGGTGGCATGAGATATTTGATCATGTATGAGGTATAAAAGGGACCCTACTCAATTCATATTAGAGGAAATAAAATTATTGTAGACATGAGAGATTTGTATTGTTGATCTTTAATGAAATGAGAAGTGATTAAGTATGTTTTGTGATGCTGGGATTGTAAGTAGGTGAGGGCATCCCATAGTGACCTATGTGAATTATTATATCCCCATGAGATATCTAAATAGAAGTGGGAATTGGTATCTATGGATTATATTATTATATTACTTATGACTTAGTATAATAATGATTCCATCTTGGTGGTTATTGATAAACTAATCCAGGTTACACACTTCCTAATATGAAAGGATACTTATGAGGTAGTTGTATGCGGATTATATTTTGTGGTTACATGGTTTTATTATTAAGATAATTTCATATAATTATTCTCTATTCACATCCCATTGGTTTTCCACTTTTAGGGAAGCTTTGGCATAAAGCTAAATTTTATTACAAAAAATCATCCTAAGACAAATGAAAAGACTAAGAGAGTCAATCAGGTCCTAGAGGACATGTTACAGATGTACATCATGGATAACCATACTTAATGTAAGAACTATGTACCTTTAATAAAATTTGAATATAATATAAAAATATTGTATATATGTTATTAATCCTAGGTGTCTTTCTTTCATCTTATTTAATAAGTTCTCCATTATCATAGGAATAGGAAAGGTCAATTTAGGGAATGTGAAGTGAACAACCTTCTTAGCTTCTTTATTGTAATGTTTTCTCTCTTAATTTATTGAATCATGAAATATATTTTCATTGTAATTTTGTATGAAATCCAACTTGTCATTAGTATCAGAGTAGGATTTTTTAATTTATTAGTCATTATATTTCCCATTTTGATTTATTACTCATTATCCTCCTTTATTCTAGTTGTATGAAGATGGTTGGTCTCAGGGATTTTGGCAAACTTGAAGATGTATGAAGACAAAAATGGAATTCCTATTAGCCTATAGGAGGTGTGTAATAATTTTATAATGTATTCTAGACCTGACAAAGGCATTATGATAATAAATTGATTGTTTACCACCTCAAATAGAGGTGTATCAGCTCTAACTGTGTACCTCCTAGTATACAACACTCAAAAAGGTGTTTTGGTATTTTTTTGTGTGAATCACATATTTCATGAAGCATATTTAAATTTTGGTACAATTTCTACTATTTTATCCTATCAAAAATTCTGACATGGAAGGTTTTTTTATTTTTGACTTCTTTTGGTGTTTTGACTGCATATTACCAAAGTTGTGTGGCATTAAAAAGTTGAGTGGACTATAAAAATAATTTAATCTCTATTTTTTTTATCAAATTTGGCTATCTAGTTACATATACTTATACATTTTGACCATTTTTTTCAACCCCGGTGATTGAAGGTTCAATTAAGACACAAGGCACTCTATGTGGTGACTTGGAAATAAATCATGGCTGATTCAATCATTAAAGGAGTAGTATTATTTTTTTGAAGATTATTATTCTAATATTGAAATTAAGTAAACAAAATAAAAGGAAGGAGATTTATATTAATTTTAATATTTTTTGATTTAAAAACAAAAATTTCAATTCTAAGTACTTTTTAAAATTTGAAGCATTTTAAATATTGAATTGAAAAGCAATTTTTTCATTTCCAATAGAAAATTTAAAGTTGCCTTGAGTAAGATACTCTAATCAAATTTGGTAAAAAATAACCAAATTTTACAAATTCAATGATAAATAAGGAGAGATACTCTTTTACCCATTTTTTTTTGTTGAAAAATGTAAATCTAAAAATCAAGGAAAATCAAGTATGAAGTTATTAATATAGTTGGTGTTAATGGTATAGTGAATACTTTTCATGTGTCACCTAGGTACCACATACCACTCTTCTCTCACATACCTTAAAGCTACTTTCATGTATTTTTAGTATATATAAAGGGCTAGCTTCTTCTATGTACCAATGAATATATAAAAAGGGGGAATATAGAGAGATTTGGTATATCATTCTAGTAGTATATATAAAAGGGGACCATTTCAAAGTGAGAAGTAACTAATTTGGGGTTAACAAAAACTCAAAACTTAAATAATGAATTCAGTCAAATTCTATCATTGGCACAACATTGACTGGAAAATACATTTAGTTAGAATGGTCTCAATAAGTGGATAACATAGTCATCTTCAATTATCTATGGTTTGATATTTACAATAGGGAGAAATAACTAGTTGAGCCAATAGGGAATCAAATGATATTTAGACATGGAAGAAAAAAAATTATAAAGCATTGGACTTGATGAGAGCCTCAATAAATGGAGATGTGTTTCATCACATTCAAGGGTGTAATAATCCATGGGAAGCATTTCACAAATGTAAGGAGCTATATGATTCCCACTTAGAGTTAGAATTCATTTAGTTGTAGTTGAAGTTGTTCAACCTTGAGTTGAAATATGGTGATGTGATGAGATTAGATGCAGAGATATGTACCATTAAGCATGATGTAGATACCATGAGTGTCAAATTGACATCTATATAAACACATTCATAAAATCCCTTATTCCTAACTATTAAACCTATTTAAATCTCTATAAGCAATAAATCAGTTGAAGACTCTCACATTTTATCAATTGGTTGAAAAGATGTCAAAAAGAAAAAAGGCATTTAGAAGAAAATTTGAGTCTAAAATAAGTGAAAGTGTGTAATGTCAATCAAATTATTCCAAAACGTCCTATCAAGGCCACATCTTATAAAAAAGATGGTAATAATAATTACAAGAAAAATTACAATGGAAAAGGCAACAAAATGAAAATCAAGGTGATCAAAATGAAAACCGAAATGATAAACAAAATCTCTACTATGAACAATGTGATAGAAAAGGAAGCCATGAGACTCATGAGTGTAGAATTACATGGGAGAAAATTGAAGTATATTGTAAGAAGAAAGAGGAAAAATCAAAGAAAACAAAAGTGTCAAAATCTACATAATTCATTAGTGAATGTGTGTTTTTTCCAATACATATGATGAAACAAACACTATCTTAGTTATCTCATCATGGTTTGATTCTTGGGTTATCAATATTGGTGTCAATCTACATATAAAATACTTATTTGAGGATTTTAATGAAGAAATTTGGTTCAGTATACCTCATAGATAGATCAAGTCTACAAACACAAGAGTAACAATATGACTCGTGTCCAAGGCTTCCAAAATTTTAAACTCTAGAATGTTCTCTACCTTCCTCAATTTAAATGAAAATTTTTGTCCCCAGTGCTCATAAGGTAACAAGTACATTCCATTATTTTGGATAAATTTTATATCGTAATTAGGATAAAAATTATTATGCAGTCATCTTGATTTGATGAGGAAGGTAAAATACTCAAACTCAGGGGTGAGCCATCAATTTCAATGAATTATGCTCATCTTGTGGAAAATGGAATGTCTCCAAATATGTTGTGGCATGCTAGATTATGGCATCCTCACTATAAAAAAATTCATGTATTTAAAAATAATGGTGTTGTTGGCATGCCTACATTGATCTCAAAATTAGATAAATAGTGTGATCCTGCATATTATCTAAACATGCAAGAAAACTATTTCTAAAGTCATAGTGGAAAACTAATAAAAAATTAAAACTGGTTTACTCAAATTTGTGTTCTCTTCCAATCCTCTTTACTGTTGGTCATTAGTACTTCATGTTGTTCATTGATCACTATAGTAGGATGACTTGGATATACTTTCTAAAGAAAAAATTAGAAACCTTCAAGACTTTCCAAAAGTTTTAAACCATGATATAAAATGAAGCTCAAACCTGCATCAAAACTCTTAGGATAGACAATGGTAGTGAATACACTTTAAATAAGTTTGAATCCTATATTTATCAAAATGGTATCAAACACCATCTCATAGTTCCTCACACTCCACAACAAAATAGAGATGTAGAAAGAATGAATAGAACTAAGATGAATATGGTTCATGCAATGTTGTACTTCAAAGGGGTAAATTTGCACTTTTGGGTTAAAGTATCTATAATATCAGTATACCTCCATAACAAATCACCATCAATATCTCTTGAATTCTAGACTCCATATGGATGTGGTGTGGTTATCTTCTTTTAGTGTGACATTTTTCAAAATTTTAGATCCACTTGCTATATATTGTTCTAAAAGATAATATGAATAAGTTAGACCACAAGATCTGAAAATTTATTCATTTGGTATATTCTAAATCCTCCAAGGCATACATGCTATATGATGAGAAAGAGAAGAATTTTCTTGTCATAAGAGAAGTTGTCTTTTATGAAATCATAAAAGACAAAGATAACATTAATTGACAATTGATTCAACTTGATAAATATGAAAAGTTTGATGTCTACAGAGAGAGTGATTTACATGTTCCAAACAATGAGTGGAGGATATACAACTGGAAATCCATTGACTCTTTATTATCTCATATACATAAGAATGAAACTCCTCCTGAAGGAAAAAGTTCAACTTCATCAAACAATGAACAAGGGGTATAAGAATAGAGGATATAAAGTGAAAGAACTTCAAAGAATGAATTTGAAGCACATAAAATACAAAAATAGATGCCTAAGTAGGACACCCAAACATTGAAAGATGTGAAACCTATTGAATTTAGGAAAACATGTACTAGAATTTCACATGCAGTCACATCATAATCAGAGAAGTCCATTGAATAAATTTAATATAGGATTAAAAACTCACCTTGAATGATTCTCTAGAATAAGAACTCAATGTTGCATTTTATTCAAAACTAACATCTTCCAAACAGATTGATAATATTAAACCTTAGAGAAAATAAATGAAAGATGAGTATAGTGCATTGGTCAAAAATGGGACTTAGAAATTGGTTGATCCTCCATATAGATACAAACCTATTAGTTACAAGTTGGTCTACCACAATAAATATAAGTTTGATGTCTCACTTGATAATAATAAATCAAGGCTTGTCATAAAGGGTTATGCTCAAAAAGAAGGAATTGACTACAGTTAAACCTTTGCACCTACATTAAAATGGACTACCATTTAAACTATGTTAGCTATAATAGCTCATAATGGATGGAAATTTCACCAAACAGATGTCAAAACTACATTCCTAAATGGTGACCTCAAGTAAACTATGTACATGACCCAACTTAAATGTTTTTCAGTAAATGACCAAGAGCACAAGGTGTGCAAACTTTAAAAAATATTATATGGTTTGAAATAATCCCCTCGAGCATGGTACGACAAACTAGTTGAGTACCTCGTGAACATAAACTTCAAACATTTTGAGTTTGAAGATGCAACTATTTTCATCAAAATATTTGATAAAATAGTTGTATTTGTAGTGGAGAATGTTATTTATTTTCTCATCATAGGTAGCAATGCATGATACACTACAAAGTTCAAATTAGATTTGATGAAAAGCTTTGAAATGACTAATTTGAGTTATTTTCATTACTATTTACTTATTGAAGTAATTCAAAAACCAAATTATTTATTCATCACTAAGTATAAGTACATTGGTGAAATTTTGAGAAATTTCAAAATGGAAGATTGTAAGCCTCTTATCATGCCTATAGAACAAAATCTCAAATTGACATCTTGATCCGTAAACACCACTAAAAAACTCAAAGTGAAATTTTAAAAGTATGGATTATGAATTTCTCAAACTTAACAAATTATTGAAATACTCAAAATAAATTGCAAAATGTTTGGCAAAAATGTTCTCAGTTATTGAATTGGAATTGGAATTGTCAAAAGACTAATATCTCCCATTCACTAATAAAATCAGATTTTGTTTTTAAAAATTAAATGTCGTAAATTGTCAATTTTTCAAATATTGCATGAGTTCTTGATTAATTAAAAATTAGAATATTGAAAATAAAACATGCAATAAATGATAAATTACCACATGAAATTGATAACAAAGTTCATCATTTATTGCCTATGTCTCCGGGTCCGCCCAATAGTGAGGACCATTTCTATTAAATTTGTGCAACAAATGGCTTACAAATTTCTTGAAACATTACACAACTTCCCTCAGGCCTGATCTTTGTCTAAGAATTCCACCTAACTGATATACTCAAGATCGGCCACACGAAATTCTTCCTCAGTCTTCAACCCCTTTTGAATGTGCTTTTGTCCCTTCACTTCAACTATTGGTTTATCCAAAATAAAAATAATAACATTCTCTTTCAATTAAAAAAAATAACTGAAAGGATTACCCTGTGTATAGAGGTCAGAAATTAGATTAAGATCCACTTGCTAAAGCCATCTCTAAGCTTCTATCTAGCTCTCGACCTCTTAAAAATTATTACACAATCCCTGCAAAGCATGACTTCAAATAAAAGTTCATGGCCTTTAAAACACTTCAAAACCTGTGGCTCATGTGGTCAAAGCATATCCCTTTTACCCAACAGGTCAGCAGTTCCAAACCCATCCCATTCTTTTTGGGCACTGAGTTTATCTTTAAAATCCCACATTTAGAAAATTGAATGGCTTTTAGTCTTTCAAAAAGTGAGCAGCCACCTTGAATGATGTCGACAGCCCTATTGGTGGGCACTTGGGTTATCCATATTATTCCCATATTAGGAAAAGGCTTCAAGTCGTCGGCCTAGGTTTTAGTTTGAAACATTATCAAATATCCCACATTCATGGGGATAGTAAGTTAAAAGGGATTTTTATAGCCTTGTCTCCACCATGATAGTCACTGATGCCTTTTGGCTAAGGAATTTTCCATGTCCAATGGTTTGGGTGAAGTGCTTGGTCTTTAGTGTTACGTGGCTCCTCCACGTGGGTGCAAAAGTTTAAAGCGTATTCTTGATTTGGCTCAAATGCTTTAATCTCAAGCTTAACTCATGGAAATTGTGGCTCTCTCCCATGTCATTAGGGCATGATATTACCAAATAGTAATTACAAAGCATTGTTAAAGTTTCTACGGACTTTGCAAATGCACAATTTCTATGGACTTTTCAAATGCACAATTTCTACGAACTTTGTAAATATGCAATTTCTATGGACTGCAATGCACTTTTTCTATGGACTGCAATGTGCTTTTTATACAGACTACAATGTGCTTTTCTATGAACTAAAAATACAATGAGATTTCAAATCTATGGACTCCCATTGACTGCCACGTGTTGCCACCTAATTGGTCCACTTGGTGTGTCCACATTGTGCCACCACATTTTTCCTTATCGAACCAAAACTTCAACAAACCATATCTTTTGCATATGGTGTCCATTTTGCAAACCACAAAAAGTTTCAAAAATATCTTGACGAGCTCTATGCTGTGAAATCATTTTGATTAGAGTATCGAGACTTAATTTTTTGGAGAGATCCTTTTGGATCAAACCTCCCCACTAAGCACTTTTGGACCCCAAAAGCATGGTCTCCATTAAAAATGCTTCTACAAAAACATCACTACAACATATCATAGTAATGATTCAACATTCATACTAAATCCTTGAAATTTTAGTGAAAAAAAAATATCTACCCATTACCACATTGTGGATAGAAACACACTGCTTGCTCAAATGTCGCATCTCAAAAATGGTGCATCTGCCAATTACTACAAATTGTTCACCAAGTGCAACTGCAAACCAATTTGTTAGTGTAATAATTTTACACACTATTTGTAACCATAATTGAAAGTTACAATAAAATGCCCAAAAATTAATAAGGGTCTTATAGAATGTGAAAATATCATGCATGGCTACAAATAGTTTGTATAATTAGTACAATTACAAATGGTGCCCATAAAGGGTCTTATAAGCCTCTATTTGCACAATATAAAAGACAACATATAAACTGCAATGCAAATTTTTCAAAATAGACATACTGCTCATGCCCATATAAATTACATATACTATTGTCAAGGTTTAAAAATGAAATTTCAAAATCCCAAACATGAGAAAATATTCCAAGTATGTTAAACCTATCCCTTGGTTTTTCTCTACGAGCCACTCCAATAAACCATATCAACATTCAAAGCATGGTAAATGTCCTTTATGCATTCAAAAAGGATCCAAAATTTATTTTCAACATGAATGCATTATCAATCCACTAATCATGACAACATGAATGTCAAAAATTGTTTACCAACCCTCTTAATCAAATTTTCCTGATTAGTTGGTGAGATTTCTTTAGTGGATTTAGTAAAATTTGTATGGGTTGATTTAACTTCATTAATTACCTTATTGATAGGTTTATAGACCATCTTAATCTTACCATTATGAGGATGGTGTGATGGTTGAAGTCTCCAACACTTTTCAACCTGATGTCCACTTCTGTTACAATGAGTACAAAACCTTTTGTCCACTCTTTTAGAAGACATATTCTTATTGCTATTCTTAGAACTCTGTCTAGGAGAATAGTCTTTCAAAATATTTCCTAACAAAGATTTACATTTCCAACATTTAGCTACACAAAATATTAGACAATCCATAAAAATTACATGGATAAATGTGCCACAAATTTTATGTACCATAATAAAAAGGAACATTGGAATATTTATGTTGTCTGGTAGAATTAGAATCAACATGATTGCAAGTGTGGCAAAAAGAATGTATTTTATCTTCCATCCGATATGGTTTACACTTATCCATAGCACATCTTACTTCTACTTTCTCAGAGCATTCACTTATTTCATTCTAAATACCAGATTTGTATCCTAACCCTGCATGATTAGGCTTATTCTCTACCTGAATGGGGTTAGTATCACCTTAACCATCTTTTCCTAGGCCTTTTCCATTAAATCCCATTTTAAAAAGTAATTTTGAATCTATTCCTTTTGTATATTGTTCAAATTTAAAAAAATCATTGTTAATAGATTCTTCATGGGAAGGAAAATCAATTAATGACTTACATGCACTTATAATGTTTTCATGTGTCATAGTGCTTGCATCTTTAGTGGAAGGAAAATCCTTCACTTGTCCACCATTCTGTAGTTTTTCCATGAGCTCATCCTTGGCTCATAACTCCATTTTCAAATGGGCAATATCCTCATCCAAGGAGTTCAATCTTTCTCTCAGGAAAGCATTCTCTTCCTAGATTTGTTGGTTATATGCTTCAAGTTCATCAAGCTTGGCTCTATTTGACAACTTGCCCATTACACCTGTCGAATCACAAAAATTGAAACAAATGCCAAAATAGAAGCAAAAACAACAACCAACTATTAAATCCCATTGATTAACTACTATGATACCAAAATTTGATCTATAAGCACCACTAAAAAACTCAAAGTGAAATTTTAAAAGTATGGATTATGAATTTCTCAAACTTAACAAATTATTGAAATACTCAAAATAACTTGCAAAATGTTTGGCAAAAATGTTCTCAATTATTGAATTGGAATTGGAATTGTCAAAAGACTAATATCTTCCATTCACCAATAAAATCAGATTTTGTTTTTAAAAATTAAATGTCGTAAATTGTCAATTTTTCAAATATTGCATGAGTTCTTGATTAATTAAAAATCAGAATATTGAAAATAAAACATGCAATAAATGATAAATTACCACATGAAATTGATAACAAAGTTCATCATTTATTGCCTATGTCTCCGGGTCTGCCCAATAGTGAGGACCGTTTCTATTAAATTTGTGCAACAAATGGCTTACAAATTTCTTGAAACATTACACAACTTCCCTCAGGCCTGATCTCTATCTAAGAATTCCACCTAGCTGATATACTCAATCTCAGCCACACGAAATTCTTCCTCAGTCTTCAACCCCTTTTGAATGTGCTTTTGTCCCTTCACTTCAACTATTGGTTTATCCAAAATAAAAATAATAACATTCTCTTTCAATTAAAAAAAATAACTGAAAGGATTACCCTGTGTATAGAGGTCAGAAATTAGATTAAGATCCACTTGCTAAAGCCATCTCTAAGCTTCTATCTATCTCTTGGCCTCTTAAAAATTATTACACAATCCCTGCAAAGCATGAATTCAAATAAAAGTTCATGGCCTTTAAAACACTTCAAAACCTGTGGCTCATGTGGTCAAAGCATATCCCTTTTACCCAGCAGGTCAGCGGTTCCAAACCCATCCCATTCTTTTTGGGCACTGAGCTTATCTTTAAAATCCCACATTTAGAAAATTGAATGGCTTTTAGTCTTTCAAAAAGTGAGCAGCCACCTTGAATGATGTCGACAACCCTATTGGTGGGCACTTGGGTTATCCATATTATTCCCATATTAGGAAAAGGCTTCAAGTCGTCGGCCTAGGTTTTAGTTTGAAACATTATCAAATATCCCAAATTCATGGGGATAGTAAGTTAAAAAGGCTTTTTATAGCCTTGTCTCCACCATGATAGTCACTGATGCCTTTTGGCTAAGGCATTTTCCATGTCCAATGGTTTGGGTGAAGTGCTTGGTTTTTGGTGTTACATGGCTCCTCCACATGGGTGCAAAAGTTCAAAGTGCATTCTTGGCTTGGCTCAAATGCTTTAATATCAAGTTTAACCCATGGAAATTTTGGCTCTCTCCCATGTTGTTGGGGCATGATATTACCAAATAGTAATTACAAAGCATTGTTAAAGTTTCTATGGACTTTGCAAATGCATAATTTCTACGGACTACAATGCACTTTTTCTATAGACTGCAATGCACTTTTTCTACAGACTAAAAATACAATGAGATTTCAAATCTATGGACTCCCATTGACTGCCATGTGTCACCACCTAATTGGTCCACTTGGCGTGTCCACATTGCGCCACCACATTTTTCCTTGTTGAACCAAAACTTCAACACACCATATCTTTTGCATACGGTGTCCATTTTTTAAACCACAAAAAGCCTCAAAAAGATATTGACGAGCTCTACACTTTGAAATCATTTTTATCAAAATATGGAGACTTAATTTTTTAACAAATGGAGAGATCCTCCTAGATCACATCTAAAGATACAGATTTGGTCGATGCCACTAAATACAAATAACTCATTAGAATTTTGGTTTTTGTGACCACAACTAGACCATATATGTATTTTACTTTTGGTTTTCTTTAAATATTCATGTAAAAAACCATAAATATTCATTGGGTATCACTAAAAAGAATCCTTAGATACCTCAAAGGAACATAAAATTTTGGGTTCAAAGACTCCAAGTTAGGAGACTTCAAACTAGTTGGATATTCAAATTATGACTATGTTAGTGATCATGAAGATGGTAAGTCCACTATGGGTTTTTTAATGAATTTATAAACAACAATTGTCAATTAGAAATCTAATAAGTAACTAGTTCTAATAATTTATTCATCATGAATATAGTATATATCCACTTCAAAGGCAACTAGAGAGATCTTATGGCTCATAAGGGTTCTTATAGATTTACAAAAATAACAAGTTTCATTAGCACCTCTCATGATGGACAATAATTCTACAATATAAATATAAATAATCTAGTCTTTCATGAGTAAATCAAGCATATCAACACTAAATTTCATTTGATTTGGCATTATGTGAAAGATGGCAGTGTCAAGTTACAACACTACCCTACAATAGAGGAACTAGTAGACATCCTAAGAAAATATAAAATATCATAGTCCCATTAATATGTCACCATATACAAATTTGAATGAGAATCCTTGTAGGACTCCTTTAAGTTGGGATAGACTTGAGGACCATATTTTTATTGGTCTTTATTTGATTTAAGAGATGAAAAATAAATTTATTCATATTCAAAATCACATTAAGGAGATACATGTCCAAAAAAACAACTATTTAGACTCATACAAGACAAATAATAGTTTTTTAGTAGGATACATAGTGCTCTTTTGATTCAAATCTTTCAAGAACATGGGACAGATTGGTAATGGACCCAAGTTGTCACCATGGCTTTTAGGATCATTTACAATTTTCTTGTGACTAGGTATAGTATCTTATAAGTTTTCCTTACACCCCAATATTTATAAGATGCATGATGTTTTTCATGCATCAATATTGAATAAATCTATATCTAACCCCTCCAATATTCTTGATTGATCTTCCTCATAAATAGATAAGGATACATTCAAGGTGAAGGCAATAAGTAACCTCATTTTTTTCTTAATTCAAATTTGGTGATGTGTATTTGATCAAGTGAAGCTCTAGTAGGATAAATATAGCCTAAGTTATGTTACTTAGGAAGATACTTATGAGATGCAACATTTATATCTTGACCTCTTCATATGAAACTTAAAGGATGAAATTTCCTAAATTGGGGAGTATTTAGTGCCCTACTATGGAGAACCTATGTAGGTCCCTTCGAGCTATAATGATGTTTTATTTTCTTTTATGGACTTATATTACTATATTTATTATAATGTAGAGATGAATTTTGATAACATGTAATTTAATTGGTATATGCATTGTGATTACCCTTATTGGATGATGGTTTAATTAATTAATTATATATGATATTGGGATTATTATTATCTTTGTTATACCATAGATTTACCATGATGAATCTATTTTGTGTAGATGATATGGACTATACCGAGGGAAAAAAAATCTATATGAGTAATGAGATAAGTTGATAAGGATGGGAATATTTTCATTGGGGGTATCTAGGTCAATCCAACAACTTACACCAATAATCTATAAATTCCACAATAATATGTTTAGTAATAACAAACACCTCAAATTCAGGAACTATTAAGCTCTTGACAAAATTGGTCGGGTTTGTTTAACACATAAATTATGATGAGACATTGGATACCTTTATGTTTTAAAATGGATTAGTTCAAAAGTGAGATTAAAGACAAGTGTGAAAAAGGCAAATGAACATGGGTAAAAAATTGAAATCTTCGTGAACAAAAGGAAAAATAAAACACTCATGAGAACATCTTGGGAAACTTTTAAAGGGACTAAAATAAAAAGTTGATGAAAATTTAAATGTGGAAATTATATTTTTATCTTGAAAAATAATTGTGTCACACAAGAAATAAAAATATAGCCACACTAATTAAAAGTAATACAACCTTGGGAAATATTTTAAAGGGTCTAAAGCAAAGAGTTAGTGTGTAATATCCATTTTTGGATAATTTATCAACTCTAAATATTTTTTTGATTCCTTTTCAATATTGAATATCAAATAAATACTAAAACATCCCACATGCAATATTGATATTGAAAACCTAATTGAAACTTCACTAAAACCCTTATTGTATTGAGATGAAAATGTAAAAAATTATGATAATGAAGAAATATAAACCATAATAGAATGTTGTAATAAAATTATTACATTTATTTTGCATCACAAGCCCAAAACATAAAACTCTTACTTGAATAAATCTATGTAAAATAATTACATGCAGCAATAAGCAACAAATGAATCTTGAAGTAAGGTTACAACTAGAAGTAAAGACCACAATAATAACTTTTATTTTCACAAATTAGGATCAATTATTCACATAAGCCCCAATGTAATAACCCCCATTATACATGAAATACCAGTTGTACATGAAATCCCAATGCAGTAGTCTAGGGTTATTTTCTAATTGGTATGGTAACAACAGGCTCTAAAACAATGAATGGTAGTTCTAGATGAGGTACGAGAGATTCCCAAGGATGCACAACAATGATTAAAATACTCTAAACCCTAAAAAAAATTAAAATTTGATAATAATCTTTAATCACACTAAAATTAGAATTTGATTCTAATTTGTAATCATAATTATTATTTCTAGATGGAATCACCTCAATGGGTTAGAGGGTTTTCATCTTTAAACCTAAATCCAAATGGTGAGGGTTTTCATCCTCATAATTTATTCCAACTATAAGTTTTTTCATCCTTATGTTGAAAATAAATGAATTGGAAGTCTCAATTAATTGAGAAATATTGATAATAAAAATTGAATGATTTACAATAAGGAGGACTCTCAATATATAGACTCAATTATCACTTTTAGGATTAGGGTTATACTTTTAGGTTTAGGGTTTTGACTTTCACTTTTACTCTTTTATTTTATTTTCACTTTTCCCTTTTCTCATCCTTTTCTTTAATTTCTAATAATAATACATTAATATTAAGTTGTCAATTTTTTTAGTAAAAATTAAATCATTTAGACAACTTAAAATATTAACATTATTATCTTAAAATATTAAATTTATTATTTTTTACTCTATTTAAAAAAGGGGACATGACATGGTGAAACTTTAAATGTGAAAATCATAATTATTATAACAATTTAATGGGAAATATGCTAAAGATACATGAAATTTATGTTCTAATTAAAAACATGATCAAATTTTTGGTAAAGGGGGTTGGCCATAAATAAGCATAATTGGCCTTGATAAATACATGACTTCTATATGATTGCCTTTGGGGATTGAAAGATGAATTAGTTGAACAAAACTGAACAAAGAAAATTGTGCAGTGCAATTGATTAAGTTGAAAACCTTTTTTGTCTTACTAATTAAAGGTATTTTTCATATTTTTATTATTGTGATTTTTTTGTAAATGATGCTTGCCCCAATTTTGATAATTTATTTAATTATTATTTCACACCCACACACATATTCCTTTTCCTTTTTGGTTTTCAACCTTTACGTTTATCATGTGAGTGAGTATTGAAGGAGAAGAATATTTGTTTGGGTGTGTAAATGCACACTAGACCCATAAAATTATGCTACATAGGTAAAGGTATCTACAAGGCATCAAAACAAGGGGATAAGACTTGGAATTGGTGATTTGGGTTTATATGTAAAGCTCATATTAGGAACTAGTGCATGGGTGAAGACATATTGGTATCCAATTTTAGGCATCAGTTCATGGTCATAACCATGGTAATATCCATTTTATTTTACTTGTAGTTATGGAAATGAAATTAAGCCTTGCACTTCCTTTACTATTTTTGCATTTAGTGTGTTGAAATGTTTTCATTGTGAAATCTACTTTTATAATTTTAGTTATGAATGGAGATTTCTTAGAATTCTATCACTTTTGGTAAAGCTTATTATAAATTTTATTATGAAGACTCCTTTATGTTGAATTTTATTGAATCCTCTGTGATATTGATATATATATATATATATATATATATATATATATATATATATATATATATATATATATATATATATATATATATATATATATATATATATATTCACCTCTACATTTTCTCACCCATATATAGTTTGGATGGAATATGAAGAATGTGAGGAGGATTTAGGGTAATTATATGTAGAAATTAAATGGGTTGAGAAGTTTATAAAATGGCAAAGCATAGTGAATCTTAATTAACCTTTAATGGAATCGTGTAAATATTATGTATTAATGGGGGATCATAGCATACCATTTATCTCAAAATTTACCAATTACAAGTTATATAACAAGTAAAAAACTTATAATATGTGATGCATGTGTTCTAACCCTATCCCTATTTAATTTCAATTGAAATAAATTTCTTTATTCAATTGAATGTGGAATTGATTAGTGATGGTTTTGTATATGTATCTTTAGGATTGATGTGTGATACTTTAAATAATTGAAATATGTATTTACAATAATTTTATTTGGATCATATTAATTAATATAAATAATTAATGTATTGATAGATAATATGTTGTAAATTTTTAAATTATACCCAATAATGAATGTTATTATTTA
This sequence comes from Torreya grandis, assembly GCA_037957365.1. Lineage (NCBI taxonomy): Eukaryota > Viridiplantae > Streptophyta > Pinopsida > Cupressales > Taxaceae > Torreya > Torreya grandis. The sequence goes on along the minus strand of JARHVA010000393.1, from coordinate 5,591,223 downwards.
TTATTGATAATCCTCATGTAATTTTAACCTTGTAGATGATTAGATAATAAAAATACTAATGTAAATAAAGGGTATTATAATACAATTTTGGATAATTTTTTTCATTTAAATATATTAATAGATAATCAGGAAAGTAGGAGCTCCCTTTAAATTCATGATTTATGTAAAGGTATTATATGTTACCTTATAAAATTTGGATAGTTCATTTTAATTATATTGAATATTTAAAATATGAAAGCACAAGTACACACACACATATAAAATCTCCTCTTCATTAAGTATTGGTTGCCTTTAATAAAATAAAATCAAACCTAATTAAAGTTGAAAATGATTAGATGAATGTAATGCTGAAATTGTAATGGTACTCATCTTGTGTTTTATGTCTCTTTTCTAATCTTTTTATTGTATAGCTTGACCAACATTTTAAATAAAAATATCAAACCTAAATAAATATTTATACTTGTGAACTAAGAGACCCCTTAAATTGATTAAGGATGCTTGAATTAAAAAAGAAAATGTAAGAAAAGATATTTTATGTCCTTTCATCAGTTCCTTTCAAGAATGGGATTTGAATATGAGTGCAAGATATTATGTATATTCAAGTTAAACATAATATTTTTATCTCACATTGATTGGAAATGCATTTTTGTAGGGTTTGTATGCATTTTCATCTCATACTATAGTATAATATGACAAGTTGATGAATTATTTATGGATAACTTTGTATGTATATAGATAGACTAAATATAATTATGTATATTCTATTAACCTTAATAAATATAATCTATTTTTCCCATATTTGTTCATGTTTATTCCTTGGCACCCTTTGGGTTTATCTCTTTTATGTTGTGATTTTGTCACCTTTTTAATGTTTTGTGTTTTTTTTAAAAAAAATTTCATGGGGCCCATTTTGTTTGTGGTGGTGTCTTTGGGGCTTTTGGTGTCCATGGTGATGTTTGTAGGGTTGTTCATGGCTATAGTGACAGTTGTTAGGGATTTTTATGCCTTTATTTGTATTTTAGACGGGTTCGTAGCTCCAGTCAAAAGCATTTTGGTTTTTAGCTCTGGGTTATATAAAAAAAATTATCAATAATTATTTCCCATGTTCATATCGTAGACAAGTAAAATGGGATTAAAAGTGTAAGTAAAAACTTATATATTGTATTCATTTGGTGCAGACGTGGAGTGTTATAGATTCTAATTCTTAATGAATCACATTCATTAATTCATATTTAAATGTTGACACATGATGTGTAGGTGTGAAGTGAAACTGATAATTTTTACAGGATAGTGCTTGGTATTATTGATTTTATACATATCCTTTTGGGTGAGAATGGGACTTACAAAAATTAAAAAAATTATTAAACATAGTATATATTTGGTCACATCCACCATGAAATAATAAAATAATAATAAGCATAGCCAAAATATTAAATTGATATTACTTTACACCTCATAATTCATGTCATTGAGGTTTTACATAACTTGTGCATCTTGTGTCATTGGCATTCTACATTTATTTCAATGTCAAAATGTCCCTAGATCAATTAATAAGAAGTTGACTCATTGGTGTGTTGCCTTGAGATGATTGTGGTCTAGTGTATCTAGGATCATAACCTTTTTTATGTGATCTCAAGTCTAAACCTAGTAGTTCACCCATATAAATCTGAAATGATTAAGAATAATGTGATCTATAATCTCGCTAGTGTACATGTGTATGATTTTATAGACAATATTTCTACTATAGATGGTGTGTCTATTTCACTAAAGTTAGGTAAATAAATATAAATATAGTGAGTTTAAGAGTTATATTATAGGATATAATTATTTAAACTTAGGTTTGGATAAGGATCCTATGGGGTTAGGGTTAATAATATAGAAATGAATAAGCACAAGGGTGATAAAAATATCTATAGCAGGCCAATTAATTACAAAACTAAGATAAAACATAAATTAAATTTATTATGTTGAGATATGCTAAAAATATAAAGTATAACTATGTTAGATATATAAATGATAATGAAAAAAATATATTTGGTTTTGATGCTAATACATATCTAATATGGAATAGGCTATAAATAGACTATATATAGATTATGGATTAGTCATCAAATTCTAGAAAAATGTCCTTTATAGATGTGAATATTATATTAACCTGGAACAATTACATTGACACTACTGGCTAACTCAGATACAAGTGTCTAGTATAAAATACATTCTAAAATTTTATGTGACCACTTGTAATATTCTAGGTTTTATTTCCTCCACTTTGATGTGCTTGGATCTAGATCATGAGTTACCGCTTCTTGTCAAATAGTAAAACCCTAGTTCTTCATCTTCACAGTGACTATGAAAAAATGGGTAAGTGGGAAAATGGTGTCAAGATACCCTAAAAACACCTAATTAATGAGTACTACCTACATATCCAATACTCTAAAAAAGGCCCCATACCTATGTAGTTCTCTCGTATGTGTTAGCTTGTGTGTAAATCATGTAATGTGTGATAAGCAAGTACAATAGTGACCTAGCTTGTAACTTGCAAAATGTGGCTCAAATAATTCTCCTTCAATACTTTCTATATGTATATGTGTTATCCCTATGACTAATATGGAAATAGGAGAGAATATGGAAGCTTTGCTCACTCGAATGTTTTTTTATTATTGCCTTAAGATTGTTAGGTCTTTGTTAGGTGAGGAATGAATGAAGATTGATACTATATTTATACAAATGATTTTGGAGAATATTTTGCATAAAATAACTTAGGTCAACCATAGTAATACATTTAATTTGTAAATTTAATGACTTTAGGACACTTGACACTTATGTTAGGTCAAGACACTTGCGTTGATGTAGGTGTCTAACTAGGATGCATGTGTTGGGGAAGTAGAAAAGTAGGTACATGCTTATAAATTGTAAAAATGGAATATAAGTAGGTTTAAATAATTTTAGACAAGATATAAATTTGGTTCATCATAATGACATTGGTTAAACTAAGAGATAAGCAATTATCACAAAGAGATAGTAGATATGATCCTTTCAACAATGGGAAAGGTCTAAAACTGAGAAACATAGCCAAGTATAAATTTTCAAAGCGTACAAGACTAAGGTGTTATATAATTCATAAATAGTGTCTACATTTTCCCCCATTTATTCTAGTAATGAAATTATTAGTTTAAAGGAAAAGAAATGTATACCTAGGTGTGTATATCACACCTTGCCTTTGCTTGAGTCTAACTTGAGTGCTTTACTAAGGATTGACTTGAAATTAAGAGCATGTTATATAATATAATTAGTGCATATAATCTGAAATTTAAATCATTTGAAATAATCAAAATTACAATAGTAAGGTTTAAGAGTACACTTATGTATTTGATGTGACTACCTTGCCTTTTGGCATTTTATTTTAAGAAGTTTTAGCATTATGAACATAGAGCTCAAATTAGGACAAATGTAAAACCTAAAGAGGTACACACACACACACATACATATAGATAGATAGAGGAATATTAGAGGAAACATGCCCATAACTTTTGATAAAATGTGAGTTTCCATCCAATAGTTATGATTAGTTCAATTGTGCAACCCAATCATACTTATACTCTAGTGAGCGTGAGTGAACCAAGTCAAATTTACATTATAAATATGGTGAGGTTGGATGATGTAATCAATTCCAACCTATAAACTTGGAAATATTGAGTCAATTAATTACCTCAACCATACTAAAATCAAACCAACTACTATAATAAATTGACTTACTACAATTTCAAAAATTCCAACTTGGTGGGTGATGACAGTCCATAAAATTATTTTGAAATTTGAAATTTGAAACTAATTTGATTTGAAATTTTAGGCACACATTGAATATCATATCCACCTTAAATATGTCTCATGTTTAAACTATGTATAAAAATGATACCAATGTATAGAATTCTACCAAAAATGTATATTTAAATCATATAACTGTAAATTTTATCCAATTAAAAATTGTGTAAGTATGGCGAACATGTTTCCAAAAACATGCCCCCGTTATAAATTTTATAAATGGAAGATAATTAGGTTTAAAGAATTTTGGGAAAGATACAAATTTGGGTCATCATAATGACATTGGTCAAACTAAGAGATAAGCAATGAGCACATAGAGATAGTAGATATGAGCTTTTCAACAATGGGAAAGGTCTAGAACTGAGAAACATAGCCAAGGTATATATTTGAAAAATGTACAAGACTAAGGTGTTATATAATTCATAAATAGTGTCTACATTTTTCCCAATTTATTATAGTAATTAAATTATTAGTTTAAAGGAGAACAAATGTATACCTAGGTGTGTATATCACACCTTTCCTTTGCTTGAAACCAACTTGAGTGCTTTACTGGTGATTGACTTGAAATTAATAGCATGTTATAGAATATAATTAGTGCATATAATCTAAAATTTAAATCATTTTAAATGATTAAAATTACAATATTAAGGTTTAAGAGTACACTTGTGTATTTGATGTGACTAACGTACCTTTTGGCATTTTATTTTAAAAAGATGTAGCATTATGAACATAGAGCTTAGATTAGGACAAATGTAAAACCTAAAGAGGTACACACACACACACACACACACACACACACACACACACACAGAGGGATATATGAATATTGGAGGACACATGCCCCTAACCTTGGAGAAAATGTGAGTCTCCATCTAACAGTTAAGATTAGTTCAATTATGTAACCCAATCATACTTATACTCTAGTCAGTGTGAGTGAACCAAGTCAACTTCACATTATAAATCTAGTGAGGTTAGATGATGTAATCAATTACAGCCTATAAACTTGGCAAGACTGAGTAAATTAATTACCTCAACCATACTAAAATCAAACTAACTACTGTATTAAATTGACTTAGTATAGTTTAAAAAATTCTAACTTGGTGGGTGATGACAGTCCATAAAAATGTTTTGAAATTTGAAACTAATTTGATTTGCAATTTTAGGCACACATTGCATATCATATCCACCTTAGTTATGTCTCATGTTGGAAATATGTATAAAAATGGTACCAATGTATATAATTCTACCAAAAATGTATATTTGAATCATATAACTATAAATTTTATCCAATTAGAAACTGTGTAAGTATGGAGAACATGTTTCCAAAAACATGCCCCCATTATAAATTTTATAAATGGAAGATAAGTAGGTTTAAATAATTTTGGGAAAGATACAAATTTGGGTCATCATAATGACATTGGTAAAACTAAGAGATAAGCAATGAGCACAAAGAGATAGTAGATATGAGCCTTTCAACAATGGGAAAGGTCTAGAACTGAGAAACATAGCCAAGGAATATATTTCCAAAGTGTACAAGACTAAGGTGTTATATAATTCATAAATAGTGTATACATTTTTCCCAATTTATTATAGTAATGAAATTATTAGTTTAAAGGAGAACAAATGTATATCTAGGTGTGTATATCACACCTTTCCTTTACTTGAATCCAACTTGAGTGCTTTACTGGTGATTGACTTGAAATTAACATGTTATAGAATATAATCAGTACATATAATCTAAAATTTAAATCATTTTAAATGATTAAAATTACAATAGTAAGGTTTAAGTAGTACACTTGTGTATTTTATGTGACTACCTTACCTTTTGGCATTTTATTTTAAAAAGATGTAGCATTATGAACATAGAGCTCAGATTAGGATAAATGTAAAACCTAAAGAGGTACACACACACACACACACACACACACAGGGATAGAGGAATATTGGAGGACACATGCCCCTAACCTTGGATAAAATGTGAGTTTCCATCTGAAAGTTAAGATTAGTTCAATTGTGCAACCCAATCATACTTATACTCTAGTGAGCATGAGTGAACCAAGTCAACTTCACATTATAAATCTAGTGAGGTTAGATTATGTAATCAATTACAACCTATAAAATTGGCAAGATTGAGTTAATTAACTACCTCAACCATAATAAAATCAAACCAACTACTATAGTAAATTGATTTAGTATAGTTTGAAAAATTCTAACTTGGTACGTGATGATAGTCCATAAAAGTGTTTTGAAATTTGAAATTTAAAATTTAAAACTGATTTGATTTGCAATTTTAGGCACACATTGCATATCATATCCACCTTAGATATGTCTCATGTTGAAAATATTTATAAAAATGGTACCAATGTATAGAATTCTACCAAAAATGTATATTTTAATCATATAACTATAAATTTTGTCCAATTAGAAACTATGTAAGTATGGAGAACACATTTCCAAAAACATGCCCCCATGATAATTTGAAACTGAAAAACTAGTTTCCAAAAACATGCCCCCATTAGAACTTATAGAAATGGAAGATAAACAGGTTTAAAGAATTTTGGGCAAAATAGAAATTTGGGTCATCATAATGACATTGATCAAACTAATAGATAATCAATGAGAACAAAGAGATAGCATATGTGAGCCTTTCATCAGTGGGAAAGGTCTAAAACTAAGATAAATAGCCAAGGTTAATATTTACAAAGTGTACAAAATTGAGATGCTATATAATTCATAAATAGTGTCTACATTCTTGCCCATTTATTTTAGTAATGAAATTATTGGTTTAAAGGAGAATAAATGCATACCTAGTGTGTATATCACACCTTGCCTTTACTTGAGCCCAACTTGAGTGTTTTACAGGTGATTGACTTGAAACTAAGAGCATGTTATAAAATATATTCAATGCATATAATCTAAAATTGAAAGCATCTAAAATGATTTAAATTAAAAGATTAAGGTTTAGGAGTACACATGTGTGTTCGATATAACTTCCTTGCCTATTGGAAATTTGATTTAAAAATATGTAGCATTATGAACATAAAGCTAAGATTAGGAAAAATGTAAAACCTTAAGAGGTAAATTTATATATAGGGATTGAGGAAGATTGGAGGACACATGACCCCAAACTTAGAGAAAATGTAAGTTACCACCTGACAGTTGAGATTAGTTCAACCATGCAACCCAATAATACTTATAATCTAGTGAACATGATTAAACCAAGTCAATTCCCACTATAAATATAGTGAGGTTGGATGATGTAATCAATTCCAACCTATAAACATGGAAAGGTTGAGTGATTTAAATACTTCAACCATACCAAAATCAAACTAACTAATACGATAAATTGACTCAGTATAGTCCAAAAAATTCCAACTTGGTGGGTGATGACAGTCCATAAAAGTGTTGTGAAATATGAAATTAATTTGATTTACAATTTTAGGCACACATTGCATATCATATGCACCTTATATATGTCTCATGATGAAACTATGTATAATAATCATACCAATGTATAAAATTATACCACAAATGTATATTTGAATCATATAACTAAATTTTAGCTAATTATAAACAATGTAAGGTGGAGAATATGTTTTCAAAAACATGCCCCCATTATAATCTAAAACTAAAAAATTGGTTTCCAAAAACATGCCCCCATTATAACTTGTAGAAATGGAAGATAAGTAGGTTTAAATCATTTTGGGTAAGATAGAAATCTCTATCATCATAATGACATTCTCAAACAAAGAGATAAGCAATGAGAATAAAGGAATAGCAAATGTGAGCCTTTCAATAGTGGTAAAGGTCTATAATTGAGAGAAATAGACAAGGTCTATATTTAAAAAGTGTACAAGAGTGAGGTGCTATATAATTCATAAATAATGTCTACATTTTTCTCTATTTATTTTAGTAATGAAATTGTTGGTTTAAAGGAGAAAAATGTATACCTAGGTGTTTATATCACACCTTGCCTTTATTTGAGCCCAACTTGAGTGCTTTGATGGTGATTGACTTGAAACTAAGATCATGTTAAAGAATATAATAATTGCATATAATTTGAAATTGAAAGTATTTGAAATGATTGAAATTATAAGAGCAAGGTTTAGGAGTACACCTGTGTATTCGATGTAACCACCTTACTTTTTGGCAATTTTATTTAAAAATATGTATCACTATGAACATATAGCTAAGATTAGGAAAAATTTAAAACTTGAATAGGTGCATATATATAGGGATAGAGGATGATTGGATGACAAATTCTCCTAACCTTGGAGAAAATGTGAGTTTCCACCTGACAGTTAAGATTAGTTCAACCGTATAACCCAATCATAATTATAATCTAGTGAGCATGAGTGAACCAAGTCAACTCACACTATAAATATGATGAGGGTAGATGATGTAATCAAGTCCAACCTATAAACTTGGAAAGATTGAGTGACTTAATTACCTCAACCATACCAAAATCAAACCAAATACTGTAGTAAATTGACTTAGTACAGTCTAAAAATTTTCAACCTAGTGGCTGATGATAGTCCATAGAAGTGTTTTGAAATCTAAAACTGATTTGATTTAAAATTTTAGGCACACATTTAATATCATATGCACCTTAGATGTGTCTCATGTTGAAACTATGTATAACAATGGAACCAATGTATAGAATTCTACCATAAATATATATCTAAATCATATAAATGTAAATTTTAGCCAATTAAAAACTATGGTTTGTAAGTGTGGAGAACATGTTTCCAAAAATATTTCCCCATTATAATCTAAAATTGAAAAACGAAAGTGTATATGTGTGGATAACATGTTTCCAAAGCATGCATCCACTATATATTTGAATCTAAAAAATGGTTTAAAATGTGTGGAGAACATGTTTATAAAACATTCCCCCACTATATATATGAATCTAGTGAACTATGAAAAATTTAGAATTCATATCTCTATGACATGTCCCCACTTATATGCCTTCTATTTTGAGGTGAGGGGAAGTAGCAACTAGTATTTACCTTATCTCAAAAGGATAAGATAACATGGTTAACCCTAAATTAATATCTATATTGGTATATATATGGTTAAATGGGTAGAAATAACCTAGGTCACAAGGATGTTAAACTATTTCTAAAGCTGGTCAATTGTATGCTAAACTTAGATATAAACATAGTTTGAATTCATTGAACTGATATAGGCTGAAAATAGTAAGTATAACTATGATATATATGGTAATGACAAAGAATCAATGCACATAGTTGGTTCTAATGTTAATGTAGTTCTAGATATTGAACAAGCAAAAAGTAGTCTGAAAGATGATTCTAGAATAGTCATTGGATTCTGAATTGAGTGTTTATGGAGTCATGGATACTAGAATCAACCCTAGATAGCTGTGTTGATGTTATTATATAAACCTTACACATGTGTCCTATATAGAATATATATTGGAAAAGGATGTGACCACCTAGTTAGTTTTGGGTTTTTCTTCACCTTTGCTTTGGCATATTCAAATCTAAATCATGGAATGTTGCTCCTCATTAAATTACAAAACTCTAGTTATTCATCTTCATAGTGACCCTAGGGAAAAATGGGTTAGTGGGCACATGGTGTCTAGCTAACCCCAAAGACCACTCCATTAATGAGCATTTCTTACATATTCAATACTCTAAAGAGGGCCTTAGAATGATGTAGTTCTCCTTTATGTGTTGGATTGTGTATGAATCATGAAATATATGAAAATAAAGTATAATAGTGACCAGCTTGTAACTTGGAAAATATATCTCTTGGGATGTTCCTTCAGTACTTCCAACTTATGCATGTGTTGTCCCTATGATTGATATGAAAATAAGAGAAAGTAGGGAAGCTTTGTTCACTTAAGTGATTTATTGAATGCCTTTTATAAGTAGTATGGTGAGTTTTATAGATCAAATTTTCACCTTTGAGAGGGTGATTCAAGCTATCCCACCCTGAGATATGCAATGGGATTGATCCTAGGTTGTGGGTGACCTTTCAAGGGGATCAAACCTCTAGATTTTGGATTAGCTCCTAAGAACAACACCTACACTAACAACTACACTACTTGCTTAACTTTGAAAAGGGAAAGATGAAGATGAAAAATAACAAATAAATTAGAGGTGATGCACCAAACATGGGGTCCTCCACTTTCTAAGGAAATACTAAGTTACAATTTGATTATGTTATATCAAAATAGTCCCTATCACACTAGTGCTTTAATATGAAGGTTATGAAGATTGTAAGAGCTTAGGATAATCAACCAAGAGGTGATAATAGTAAAAACTTATGGTTTATCATTTTTATAACTAAGAAAACTAGATATAACACTTCTTATAACCTATGAGAGAAGACAAACTTACAAAGAAGCATGAACAAGTAGGACAAATGCAAGGAAACACATATGCTATCACTAGGCATTCATCAAAACTGCACATTCAAGATTAATGTTTGAAATATGAATATAGAATATTCATCTTAAATTGATTACAATATGAAACTAAAAGACTTAATTTTGGTAAGGATTCATCATAACCAATGTGAGGATTAGGAAATTAGTCTAATATGCTTAGTAAGCAAGCATCCCCAGGAGACCACCAAAGATGTTAGCCAAATCTTGTCTATCATAGATTAGGTTCATAAAAAACTTGACTTGTAATGTTTTCTAACCTTGTTCATAGCCCTTCTATGCCTTTTAAGGTCTTAAAATGGTCTTTCTAAGGTCTTATTAGCATATTTTAAGGTTATTTTGACATAATTAGGGTAATGTCTTGTATTAGTCTTGTGATAGTCTATTCATATCATGATGTGAATAAGGTTGGTTAAATGATGCCAAGGCTTCATAGGTTTCCCTCAAGTTATCCTACCCTTTCATCACCTTGCATAAATATTTCATACATGTTTGGAGAAGTTAAGGTTGATTTGGAAAGTTTAAGATAAAGGAATTTAAAGAGAAAAATGCATCTAACCAAATCCAATGTATGTCAAAGCCAAAAAAGATCAAATATCCATACAATAACACTTGTCAAATATTGTAAAGTATTTATATAACTTTCTTATATGTCATCAATGTTAGTTCATGTTAGTTTTATAGGTTAAATGTTCAAATGAGAGAAAATCACTCCAAAAAGGGTAGTTTTAGGCACTTGTATCAACTTGGAGGATCCATATTTAGGTGAAAACATATTAAAAGTGTCTCTACACCCTCCTCAAGTCATATCCATGAATATATAACTTCTATAGGTCCTAAAAAGCAAAAACTTGCATTAGAACCTCTACCAGCCTCTTGGCAGAATAGCAACAATCAACTTCATGAGCTTGGTACAGATAGAGGAGAGAGATTCATATCCTTTATTCTTGTGAATTTATTCTTATATTGATTCCCTCATGTTTATGAACAATCATTAAGACCATTAGGTGGTCTTCAATCCTTCCAAAACCCTAAGGTCTTAGTTTTGAGCATGGTTGATGGAGGAATGATCTAGTGAAGGTAAAGTGAGTACTTTAAAAGACTCATTTGTACCCAATAAACCTTCTCACACTTATACCTTCCATCCTTTTGGCATGTGTGGCATTGGAAAGTGAGAAAAATATCTCCACAAGATAGGTTGTGGGTTCGCACTTAAGGCTTATTTTTGTAGGGTCCAATGCATCCAAATGATTGTTAAATATTTTTCACCATATCATCACTTCATAAAAATATTTCCAACATTATTGGTCACTCCATAATATCCACCCAATAATTCACATTGATGTTTCCAACCTAAGGATTGTGTTATGAGGTCGCCTGCATAAAATAGTTTGAAAAGGCCTTATATTACATTATCATAGTAATATGAGGGTCATGACCTCATGGGAAGTGTAATGAGGATATGTATAAGTGTTATTAGTTTTATATCACCAAAATATGTATCATGAAAATCTTCAAACAATGAAAATGTAGACCTACGGGTTTGAGACCTGTAGGTATGTTTTTAATGAGAGATGCATACAAGAAAGATGAGGTTAGTACATGGTTTAGTATTGAATTGAAGGTTGAAATTTATTTAATATGTGTTTATTATTGGATATGTTTTTCACATAATTAAATATACTTTTGGAGTAAAATACAAGACTCATATGGAACCTTGCCTAAATTATCACACTCAGCCATGCCTTGGATAGACTTGAGAGAAAAGAGGAATGTTAGTATCTATGAGAGTATGAATGGTTGAGGAAAATGGGAAATTAGAGTATAAAGATACTCTTAATCATTTTAAAAATTATTTAAAGAGCCTAAAAGGACAAATCATACCTAGCAATTCTAGATGAGCATACCCAGGTTGTGTATGAGGTTAAAAGAAAACTTGCATGTTTCAGGTGTTTTAGCCAACTTAAAAATGAAATTGAAGGGTTATAGGTATTATAATAGTTTAATTAAGTTATTATTCACTAATAAATATAAAAAACCCTTTAGTTTAATCCATTCTCAAGATTAACAAAGTATTAGACCTTCTTGAAGACATGTAGGCTAGTTAGGGAATATAACCTCACCTTCAAGCTTGAAAGACAATATGTAACATATGCATTAGAGATGGAGTTATGTTGATTAACTATGATGTATGTAATAATTATATATAAAGTATGACCTAAAATAATATCATATAGAGTGACCAAAACAAATCCACTTTAAGCCTATAGTCACACAGTCAAAACTAACACAGTTAGGCCTATCTAGTCAAATGAGAGAGATGCATATTAGTGAATGAAGGTCAAAGGGTATGAGGTAAAATAAATCACATGAAATTGATTATAAAATTTTATCATGACACCTCCATATGATCTTCAGTTAAAAGGAGGATAATGTCAAGCTTTGATAAGTTTGTTTAAGCTTGGTAAGCCTAAACCCACACACATAGGCTTATGTGTAAAATTGTGAAGAGAATGGTTTATTGAAGGTGAGATGGAAACATAAAAGATATAATAAGGTGATTTATAATTAAAATAAAAATTATATGAGGTTTTTAACCCCTTAAATAGTGATAAAAAGAGCTAACACAAACAACTAGGGTCTCTTATATTATTTTGCCTATAAATCCTAAGCATCAACCAATGAAGGTTACAGTAGGTATATGGAGATAGATGGAAAATAATACCATTGGGATATGTAAATATAGGTGGAAAAGCCCTAAATTAGGTTTCAAAACTCAAGACAAACATTATTTTTCCTTTTTTCAAACTCCTTCCTTCTTAGACCTCACAATTCAGGCTTACCAACCCAAGAGGCATCTCCTCAAGCTCAAAACTATAAGGAGGATATGCATGGGAGCCCAAGATCATTAGGAATGGTATATATAATTTTTTAATTGTAATTTTTGTATTTTTTATTTATTAAGGCCCCAAGATTTATGAATCTTCATTAAGATGATAAACATGTCATAGGCTACTAAGAAGGCTAAAAATAGCCTGATGAGAAAGATAGTGTTTAGAAACACTAAATATTAATTGGATGACCCTTTAAATGAACTAAATAACCTTAAAAACTCCCATATCACCTTATCAATCCATTGTTTGGCACATTAAAGGTACAAGTATATGAAAAAGGGCTAAAAGTGGTTATTTTAAGCTATTTAGAGATGTGAAAAGTTGCATCATACCTTCAAATTAGATATGGATCTTATTTATGAGGTATTTGAAGTGAATCAATCACTTAATTTGGGTTTCACATGTGTGAGAGAGTTATGGATCCAAAATTTAGTTTTTAGGCTTAGATACCTAATTAAAGCCTAATTAGAGAAAGAAATAAGATGAATAAGTACACTTTCACTCAATGTTTGGCCATGAAATTTGGTATAGAGTTGTGAGAGAATAATCATTACTAAAAAATATGTCTAGTTTTCCAATATCATCTGTAAATTCTTCTACACAAGGAGCTTTGTGTGTTTTGAGGGCTATAAGGAATTGAGGACAAGTATAGGATTTAGGTGTAAAATGATGTATTTGAGAGTGTTTGATGCATTAAAAGGAGTTGATTAAGGTTTTATAATACTAATATAATCTTTCCATAAATATATATTACATTCATGAAGATGAAATCAAGATTTAAGGATTTTGAGTGAGAGAGGCATAGTGAGACTAAATGAGTTTCAAGACACCTAAGAAGAGATGATTGTCATTGTAACATTAGTATATAATATTCATAATTAGATGTTAGGTGTCAAGAACAAGTTTAGAAGGTAACTAAATATGACTTGATGACCAAGGAGTGTCACTTTTCACTTTCCAAGCCAAGAAGAGGGTAGTTTGAAGAAGAAGAAAGAGGTGTCAAGAAAAGGGAAAAAATCCTATGGCATTTCCAAGATGATTAATCTTTAAGAAAGCAACACATGTCTTTGAATATATTATGAGACTATTTCATAACAATATTCTTGATTATAAATCTTTTCATGAGTACTAGACACTTGTCAACCTCTCTCTTATATGCCTCTCTCTCTCTTTCTTTTACTCTCATTCTCTATAAATTCAGCCTTGTTTGGATTTGTATTCATCTTCCACTTGGGTATGTCAAAGCCCTACCCATTTATATTGTTTTTATCAATGATAAACTATTGGTTTTATCTCCTTCTATGATTGTAATTAGTGTGTGTGCATGAATAGTTGATCTTGTCAAGTGATTTGACTAGTCTTCCTTAGCATGTTGTCCTTTTCTAACACATTTATGCAGTTTGAAAGATTCTTTTGTAGGTAATGTAAAGTTTTTAATTGAATTTTGAGGGTTGAGTGAGTTTTTATACTCATTAGTGTCATTCTATGAACTTTTTATTAGTCATCCTAGCCTAAGCATCTATCATAACCTCCACATTAAAGTGCTTATGTGAGAAATTTAGATTAGGAGTAGTCTATGTTAAGATTAGTCTCTTGGTCAATATGTGCACATGCAACTGGTTGGTAGTTATCAACTAGTTTGGTGTATCACCCCTTAGGTTTATTTATGTTATCCTTCTCCCTTTTACTTTACAAGTTTTTAGTGTATTAGATCCTAATTGATACATCAAGGGGAGCTAACCCTATAATCTAAAGGTTTTTTCCACCTAAAGGTCACCCATAGCCTAGGATCAATCCCATTTCATATCTCAAGTTGAGAGAGTTTTAATCACCCTCTTAAGGGTGAAAATTTGAGCTATAACAATGAGTACATAATAAGTTTCTAGGTGGTGAATGAATGAGGTTTGATTTTGTATTGATATCAATCCCTTTGGATAAGTAACTCACATTAAAGCACTTATATTAACCATTAGGATATGTTTCATTTGAAAATTAGATGACTATAAGGCACCAAACACTTGTGTTAGAGTAGGACACTTATATCGATGTAGATGTTTGTCTTAGATTCTAGTGTTCATGGAATAGGAAAGTAGGTACAAACATAGAACTTGCATAGGTGGAAGATAATCAAGATTTTAATAATTTCGTGCAAGATAAAAGGTCTAAGTCATCACATAATACTAGTCATATCAAGCGATATGCCAAGGGGAATAAGATAAAGTAGATTCAAGACTTTAAAAAGTGGGAAAGGTCTAGAATTGAGAAGAATAACCAATGTCTGAGTTTTCCAAGTGTACATAATTGAGGTGTTATATAATCCATAATATAGTGTCTAAATAATCATGTAAACTATGAATGTACCATGTACCATATATATGGAACATGTCTAGGTAGATTTATCATGGAAGTGTATAGCATGTGATCACATCAAGGCCTAAGAAGTATGATATATATCATGGCCATGTCTAGAGAGTAACAATACAAGATTAATAAACAACCAATAATTCACACAAGATAACTCTAAATCAATTAAAAATATAATGGTCCAAGGAGAGCTCTAGTAAAGGGCATGTGCAAATGCTTCACAATCAAAAGGACATGACTTAATCAAATGTCCACAAAATTAATAATGACATATTCAAGAGTGCATATAATAAGAAATGATATATTCAAATGTCAAAGAGGAAAACAAAGGCATGTGAGACACAAAAAATGTAGCATATTAAAATTTTGAAACAAGTAAGACAATAACAAAGCAAAAAACTCAAGAAAGTGCATGAATTAAAGCATAAGAAACCGGCATAAAAATAACATACTAGTCTATGGATCATATCTATTAGAAAAAAAAGCTTAGTACATAGCATACCAAGTACATTGTGGAAGATATAAGCATGGATAAAATCATGTGTAAGTACAAAATCTCAAACATGATTTTTTAAAAATGACCATATAATGATATAACCTGGATGCATTATGATCAAAGAAGTGGATGCCCCAAATGTCCCAAATGTCCACATGACATGAGTAGAGGGAAGGCCCAACATTATAAAGTGCATAGATCATGTATATGTGCATTCCTATATCACACTAAAAAATATGCATGAAACATGTATATATAAAAATAAATTATATGTTATCCACTAACAAGAAACTAACAACATAGATTCCAAAGAGCTAATAGAACATGTAAATATAGAAAATATTATTAGATTTTTTAGTTTTTTTGGAATTTTTAGAATATGTGATACCTTGAAGCTTTAATTTGGATCCTTTACATTGTTTTAATTATGTTTGGATAATTAGAAATGGTTTATAATATGTTCCTCCTCATGATGTTTAGTAGAAGAATCCTTGATATCATTTGAAATATGGATCAATTTTCCTTTATGACAAAAGGATATATCTTGTTGATTTTGGTCAATTTTTTAGTCATTTAGTATAACCAAAGAATTCCCAATGTAAATAAATATGGAGATATGTTTGGCTTAATCCAAACCCTTGTTTGAATTATTTTAGGAACACAAACAATTGGTATTATTATGTTTCCCAAAGAGCCTTTCCAACCTCTTTTTATTTGTAAGTTTTGTAGATCAAATCCAAGCTGTTGTGAACTCTTACATTGCAAGTATTTTTTGTTTTTATATGATCAATATGCCAAATATAAGCACCAAACATAAATAATGTGATTTTTAAATATGTTAGCATGGATACTTGTTGGGTTGGTCAACTTGGGGTGTTTTCATAGGAAGTGAGCCTTGGATTGGTCCCATATTGAGTAAATTTTGTAATGCTCCCATATAAAGATTAGGAAAACCATATTTTTTGTTCATAATGTTCATTTGGTAATTCATCTCCCTCCTTTGTGTGAGGTATAAAACTTTGGTAATTAGAAAGGGATATTTAAATCTCCTTTGGATGAGTAAGTATGAATGAATCATGTCTATGTATATCCACATATAAATGGGTAAATGAATCACATTATTTTTGTAATGCTCTTTATTTAAATGGATAAAAAAGACCTCAACCAAAAATGAATTGCAACTCCAAATCTGAAGGTCTAAAAGCTAGCTCATATGATGTACTTTTGAATTGAATGGTATAATATTTAATAGATTCATCATCACATTGTTTGAAATTTTTCAAATGTTCTAATGAAAGTTTTTTCGCCTTATGAATATTGAAATACATGAATAATGCATCTTCTAATTGTGAAAAAGTGGTTAAATATCCCTTTGCTAGGATATATAGCCAATTACAAGCTTCATCAGAAATGTTCATATAGAATACATTTAGTAATAATTTTTCACATTTTACCCATTAACCAAAATAATGTATATAGTTAATCATGTGATCAAATAAGTCTTTATGACTCATAAAGAGAGGTAAATTTGGTAGTTCAAAATCTTATGGATACAGATATTTAACTATACATTGTGCAACAAGTTGATTGTTGAATGAGGTAACATTTTCATTAGTATTATAGAAATCCTTTTGAATTTGAAGTATATAAACTTTTTTTTGAGATCCCCAATAGTTCTCATCATAGAAATAATAAACTCCATGGGAATGGTGGTGTTTGACATAGGTGTTATCATTGATTCTAATCCACCACCTCTATTGAATCTAAGCATTTGAGTATCATCGTCATCATCATCATGGATAACAAGTACAAATTTTGAT
Source organism: Torreya grandis (assembly GCA_037957365.1). Classification (NCBI taxonomy): domain Eukaryota; kingdom Viridiplantae; phylum Streptophyta; class Pinopsida; order Cupressales; family Taxaceae; genus Torreya; species Torreya grandis. The sequence goes on along the minus strand of JARHVA010000393.1, from coordinate 5,573,412 downwards.
TCACTAAATTTAGAATAATTTGGTAATGGTTTAGGATCTTTGAATCATGGTGCTCTTAGTATATCATTTTTAGAGCTTGCACATTTGAATAAAAAGGTTTATTTACCATTGGTAGAGATATAACAATTGGTATTTTAGGGATTCTTGGTAAAGGCACCTATTTTGGTATGGTAAAAACCTTTTGCATGAAATACCCTTTTGGGAGATAAAGATCACTTGGTTGAAAGACCTTAGTTAATATCATAAAGAATTCAAGATTTTGAACATTAGGATCCTTTGACACTTTAGATTTGTAATGCTTCCCTCTTATTAGTGCCTTGAAGTTACTTGGTAAGGATGCTATGATGTCTTGGTTAAATTTATGAAAAGTTTTAATATCAAATGAATGTAGAAGATAATCATCACCCTTGGTAAGGGGGATATTATTTGTAAATGTTGGAAAAGTAGGGGTGTAAATCAATTAAATTGAAAGAATACCCTCTTTATTTTAATTTTTTAAATTGGCCATAATTTCCTTATGTATTGTCAAAACTTTTGATGATCATATGAATTAGCATCTTGGTAAGTTGTATCCACTTTTGTGGTAGAAATGGAATAAATAGCATGATGCGATGACTTACCTTATTGGTAACTAATAGCATGGACCAAATATTCCCATATAAACCATGGGTGAATAGTGGGTTCAATATGGTAGATAAGAGCACCTTGAATATGTTTTGTAAGTCCAAGCATCACATATGCCAACTTATCTTTATCTGGTATTATTTGATACATTTGGTTACATGATCTATATTTTGAAAAATATACTTTTCTTCTCTTTTAAATCCATCCCTTAGTTGAGCAGATTTGGCCATGGAGAAATTATTTAGTTTATTTTTTGGTAGAAAAGGAAAGAGATAGATCATGAATAAGATAATAAACCCTAAGAAGCAACACCTTAGAAGATTTTACATTTGTATATATCGAGTTCAAGAAATGATTAACCCTATGTTTCAATAAGGATACTATAGGATTAAGGTTAAGAATAAATAAATGAATAAGCAAAAGGGTGATAAACAAATCTATAGTAGGCCAATTAATTTTAAAACTTAGATAAGACATATACTAAATTTATTATGCCAAGATATGCTAAAATATAAAGTATAGCTATGTTAGATATTAAAATGATAATGAAAACAAGATACTTAAATAGTTATATTGATAATATAGCTTTAATATGGAACAAAATATAAATATAGTGGATCTATAATATGTATCAATCATCAATTTTTTGAAAAATGCCCTCTGTAACTGTCTACACTTGCGTCAACCTAGGATGGTTACATAAAGGTGAATGTATAACTCAAACACATGTTTCTAGTATGAAATACCTTATAAAACTAGATGTGACCACCTATAATATTTTAGGTTCTATTTCACCTTCATTTTGGTGTGGTCAAATCTAGATCATGGGTTGTCACTCCTTGTTAAATAGAAAAACCCTAGTTCTTGATCATAGTGGTTGTGGGTAAAATGGGTTAGTGGGAACACAATGTTGAGATGCCACAAAGAACCCTGTATTAGTGAGAATTACTTAAATAGGACCTCAAACTTATGTAGTTATCCCCTATGTGTTGTCTTGTGTGTGAATCATGTAATGTGTGATAATTAAATACAACATTGACCTAACTTGTAATTTATAAAATATGGCTCATGGAATGCTCCTTCAGTCCTTTAGACTTGTAGATGTGTTGAATGATATGTAAATAATATATAATAGGGAAGATTTTATCACTTGAATTATTTTTTATCGTTGACTTATGAGAAGGTGTAAGATTTCTAGGTATTTTCTACGTGAGGAATGAATAGGATTGATCTTATATTTATACCAATCCTTTGTATAATATTTTGCATAAAATGACTTACTCTAACCATAGGGATATGTTTCATTTTAAAATTGAATGAATTTGGGTCACTGGACACTTACATTGGGTTAACACACTTGCATCGATGTAGGCATCTGACTGTGATGTAAGTGTTTGGGAAGCAAAATATTAGGTACATTCCCACAAATTTTATATATGGAATATAAACATGTTTAAATAATTTTGGGCATGATATAAGGCATGGGTCAGACTAAGATATAATCAATGAGCATAGAGAAATGCAGATGTGAACCTTTTGATAGCGAGAAAGATATAGAATTGAGAGGAAAAACCAAGGTCTGTATTTTCCAAGTGTACAAGACTGAGGTGATATACAATTCATAAATATTTATCTAATTATATATGTATTTTTCTTTAAAAAATTCCTATTTGAAAGTCTATGTATGTTCAAAGTATTTAAGTAAATTTATTTATCTTTAAATAAAATTCTTATTTGCATACCTATACATGTTGAGTAGATATAATTAGATTTATATACCTTTAAATTATTTTACTATTATTAGTATTATTATCTATAAAATAAGGTTTTATTATATTTTAAGCACCCCAGTTTGGTGTTTGGTGAGAGCTTACATTTACAAGTTTATTGACCTACGAATGTAGAGTGGATAATTAACATGTCTTGTGAATAAGTTTTATTTTTATAAATTATCTTAATATCCTTTAATAAATATTTATTTTTATTCTTGTTGATATTTTTCAATTTAATAGAGATTTTTATTTATTATAACACACTAATTCATAATAGTTAGTGTTTTGTCCATTGGATTGAATCCTCAATGTAATTCATAATAGAGTTTGTTATGACTTTTTTTTAACAAAAAAGATAAAATAAGTAAATGAGATAGGAAGGCTAAATCTATATATGAAAATAACACATGCATGTAAATGGAAATAAAAAAGTATTAGAAAATCTATGTATAAAAAGTATGCTTTTGAGCTCAATAACTTGGGATTTTGAGTCAAGCGAGGGCATATGAATGGTTTAACATATGCATTTTATAGTATAAGAAGTGGATATGTATGGAATATTTTATGGTGTTCCCTAATCCAAGTAGAGAGCCAGTTCATTACACTTAGCTAAAGGGTAGATCAATGTGCCACCCTTTAGAGACAAGGGGACCACATGAGGATAGTTTCATATAAAAAATAATATAACCCACAAGAGAGGGCCTTGACCACTAGGGAGATGGAGTCAAGAGATTTCTTAAAGGCCCCAAATTTACTCCACATCCTATACCCCCCATCCTTGATAGAGGTGGTAAAGGTGTGAGGGTAGATCCATGTGGTGCACCTAAGAGAGGAGGGGACCATATGAGGTGGGTGAACCCTAGAGAGGAGAGATGAAAAATGATAAAATGATTTAGGTAATGCAAATGTGTATATAAAAATACCAAATTCATGTAAATGGTAATAGAAAAATACTAAAAAAGAATTGTGTATAACAAGAGAGAGTGTTGAGCTTAGTAGTGTGGTATTTTGATCCT
>JARHVA010000393.1:5562500-5565000 GCA_037957365.1 Torreya grandis | reverse complement strand
ACTTGGCTTGTAGCCTTTTTTTTCACAATTTGCCTTTGTATGAACACTCTACAAACTACCCTAAAGATATAAGCCCATATTATGCCTTAAATACCTCCATGAATTTTCAAGACTTAAATCTCTTATTAGACAGCCTTTCCTTTGTTAACACCTATCCAATTAGGCCTTTCTAGCCTAATAACACTTGCTCAAACCTCAAAATTGTACCGTATGGTAATGTACGTAACCAAAAACATTTTAATCATTTTTTATATGCCAAAATACATTGGATTAAAAAATTTAATATTTTTAATACACTTCAAATTCAATTTATGGGGTTTTTAGGAATGAAACCCTAGCTAGGCTTACAAGCTTGACTGAGCATGTCGAGAGGCTTAAAATTTTAATATCTTTTGTTCTAGGGGATTCCAAGCTAAAAAAAGACCTTAACAAGGTATTTATAAACATTTTAAACCTATCTAAATTGATAATCAACCTTTTTGAATCCTATTATGGTTGATAATGATCTAAACATAGAACTTTACCTACTTTGTGTTGACTGTGTAATGATTTAGAGGTTAAATTATTATATCTTTGTTTTGAAATAAATTCAAACTCTTAAAAGACATTCCAAAGGTATATCTTGAAAATATACACATTCTTGAATACATTATGAACCTTAATCAATATTATCAAAGCTTACAACAAATGAAACTCATAATTTTGTGTCTTAATATAAGACTGTGTAAGGCATTTTATTAGCCTGTGTGTATCTCCAAATTGTAACCAAAATTAAAAAAGGTATGTTTTAAAAACATATTATCCATATAAATATATAAATACTCCACAAACTCATCAACTATTCACCTTCTCAAAGAACACATTCTTTTTTTGCATACCAACTAAGCAAAATAGAGTATAAATGTACAAATAGGGTTTCTTGATTCATATGGACTATGTATTGAGCTTTACCATTAAAATTTATTTTAGACCATACAACTTATATTTCCAATAGAGATACACTTGATACAGACCCTCTCAAATATCACTAAGATATTCTTGATACAAAGAGTTTAAGAAACAACAAGAGACACCTTATTGTTTGATTGTCATAGGCATAAACAAGGTTTCATGGATATAGATGTCCTTTTATTGAGTTTTTCCACTTTGAAAAACTTTACTCAAACACCATAAGTTCAGTATGATCCAAATACATTCAATAAATAATACCATGATAATCCTTGTCTCACCAATGTGGAGAACTAACTCAAATTCTCCTTTTCTTGACTGTAACCTATAGTCCAATACTTCACCTACAACCACATACAATAATAAAACTTATATAACATATAGGGATTTTTTGAAATAATGTATTAATAAAAAACTAATAATAATTTTTTGTGGATAAATAATAGAACAACAAACTTTTCTTTATTCATTTGCATCAACATTTGTTACATTTCCAATCCATTCATGGACTTATCAACTTCCTTGAGGAGTTTGTACATTCTTCCTTTCTCTAGTTTCCCTCCTCCTTATTGGATCTCTCTCCTCTCTCTCTCTCATTATCCCTCTAATCCTACAATTACTTTCTCACCTAACTTATATATTGGTTTTTGGTAGTTACATCAAGACTCTCTTACATGGTGGTCAACCTAACGTAGGAATGGTGATTACTCTCATTAACATAATTCTTGTTTTTCATCACCTTAATGACTTTTGACATAAAAATGAATTAAAAAATTCTTATAATGACTGATTGAACCCCTTGAACCAAATTTATCTCACCTAACCACCTCATGCCATGCTTATGGTCTTCTTAGGCTTAGTCTAATATTTAAATATTTAAATTTCTAGTTTTGGAGGGAAAACTCCAATACACTCCAAATTCACTCTTGATTACTCAAAATGACTTATAAAAACACAAATGGACTCTATAAGATCCTTCACATATATTTTTACCCCAAAATTTATCAACTTTGACCTCTAACTAACATATGGCTTTCAACAACACAAAAATGATGTCTATTTGCTTAATGCTCCTGCATAAAAAATTCACTCTCCTTTATGAAATATGGGAGGTCTAAGAGAATTATGGGAGGTTTAAAGAGGAATGATATATTTTTATATGTCTAATGAAGAAAATTATTACTTGATAATCACTCTTTTATTTGGCTTTAGAATCCCTTGTGTTCATTGATGAATTTATATGACAAAGAAAGTAAGTGCCCTCTTTTATTTCCTTTAGTGAAATCTTTGTGAATTCCTTGTTCTTTTTATTTCCATTGTGAATATTTTGTTATTTCATTTTATTAATTATTGGCACTTATAACCATTTCCATCTCAAAATATTTAATTTTGCATATGTGTTGAGGCACACCTCTTTTCCTTGGGCTTGGGGAGTCTATACATGAACCTCACTTATTGAGGTTTGCATGAGATGATGCCTATAGTATGGGTGGTTAAGCACATTATTTTAGACTATTTTTGTGATTTTTTGAGGTCTTCTTGGAGCTTGACT